>LGRX02029096.1:0-44448 GCA_001247695.2 Cymbomonas tetramitiformis | reverse complement strand
CCTCAATTTGGCATCCGTTATCTCAGACCGCCCAGTAGTGTTGCTGATTGAAGTCTTACGTGTCTCTCGAATGCCGTCCGATTTTCTTAGAGGATCTCAAGATGTAGAGGAAGCGTGTATCCCGGAATTGCCAGAAATAGGGAGGCGAATTCTTAATCTGAGATGAAGATCCACGAACACGAACATCGACAGTTCGACACGGCAATATGAATATCGGGATTGAACGGCGATGTCATCGTCATCATGGGTTGACACTGACGCTGCGCTGCGCTGACGCTGACGCTGACGCTGACGCTGAGGTTTGCTGTTACGAAGACCTACTTTTTGCAGGAACCTGCAAAAATTAGGTCTGATACGAGTTTATAAATAAATCAGATTCGAGATTGTAACTCTATGACGAGTCGACCGCGACTGTGACATGACAATGACATCGTCGATCGTGTCGCTGCGCTGCGCTGTCGCTGCGCGCTGTCGCTGTCGGTGTGATGACATGACATGACATGACATCTGAGAAGGAGATCTACCTGTTCGCGATTTTCGAGAATGCAGAATCGTGAAACACGAACACGTGATTTCACTAAGGTAATAACTCTCCCTGTGCACTTGCCCCCCCCACCCTTCCACGCCATTGATCCTTTCCTGATCGACCCCCCGGCGGTTATCGATTCAACCTCCCCCTTCGCAAAATCCCCCTCTTCTAATCCCCCCCTGCATGATCCCTCCATATCGCCTCCCCGGTTCCCCATGCGCCTCCCTCCCTCTGCACCAAGATTCCCTCCCCACCCCCCACCCCATGACATCGTGGATCGTGTCGGTGTGATGACATCTTGCGCAGAGGTTTGCTGTTACGGAGACCTACTTTTTGCAGGAACCTGCAAAAAATAGGTCTGATACGAGTTTATAAATAAATCAGATTCCAGATTTTAACTCTCTGACGAGTCGACCGTGACATGACATGACATCGTGGATCGTGTCGGTGTGATGACATCTTGCGCAGAGGTTTGCTGTTACGGAGACCTACTTTTTGCAGGAACCTGCAAAAAATAGGTCTGATACGAGTTTATAAATCCCTAAATAATACGGAACCAAATTCGTCGCGGTAACGGGAAGAAAGGAGGGGGAGGGGAGAGAAAAAGGGGAAGGGGGAGGGGGGCAAACTGTAAAGGAAGGATAAGGGAGTAGGCAATAGGGGAAGAAAGAGCAATGATAGGTACCGAGCATATCCAAATGCGAAGAATCCACAAATAGACCAAAAAAAACTAAAAAGAAATAATAAAATCATGTTGTAACACCCTAAATTTTGCAGGAATTTCGGGGGTTAGTCATAGAGGTCCAGAGGGGGTCCTCAGTGTGGTGGGTGGGTGAGCAGATGGGCCGCTCTGGAGTGATTCCCTTGAGGTCTAAGGGCGTGCGAGGTACTCAAATGCACCACAGGACATCCCCAAAATTACCCGGAGGGGTGGGGGGTAGCGTGGTGGCAGAATAGTGGGGTGACAGCCCGTGGCTCGCACTCGTGGGAGGTCTACGCGACTAAGTCAAAAACGGTATCGATTTTCGGGAAAAACTCGACCGTCATAGAGATATCGACCCAACTTCAAAATCGGCATCCCCGGTAGGAAATCATCATAACTTATCTACTAAGCCCCGTGGAGGTCCAGTCGACCCCCCTTGGGCCCTGGGGTGGCCGTAGACCCCTTGAAATTAAAAGGTGACTGGCCCCCGATATCTCTATGACGGTTTGCCCTCCAATTCTGGAGGGAAGCCCAGGGGTAGTGATTCAGCTGCATTGTGCGAGCTGTAGCGCAGGCCCAATGGCCATATTTCGGTGCACAGGGGTCAAGTAGGTACCTTGGGGTAATTTGCACGCCGGGGGGCTAAGGGGGGCGAGAAGAGCCTGCAAAAATTTTGCAGGAATTTCGGGGGTTAGTCATAGAGGTCCAGAGGGGGTCCTCAGTGTGGTGTACCGGAATATCCAAGTACACTAGATATCAGAAAGTCCCGTACTCGTGTGGATAAACTGTATAAGATAAATAAACCCTAAGCTAGATATACCCGGAACGGTCTCGGACGGTCTCGGAGTCTAGCCTACCTGTGACACAGCGTGTGTCACAGTACGAACCTACAGATCAGTCAGCAGTCCAGTGTTGGTCCTAGGGATCTGTCATAGGGGCCTGACCGGGACTCCCAGTCAGGGCTGCCTATACAGATTTCAGCACACCACCCCAGCACTGTGGGTGGTGACTGGCTAGGAGAGTCAGAAAATGTAAAGCTGTAAGTGTTAGGGCAGGAGCCAGGGTGACAAGGCCTAACTGCTAATCTAACTGTGCAATTCTGATACACAAATTAGAACCCTCTAGCTAGCACAAGAGCAGAAACCCACAGGCAATTAAGGTCCTGCTAAACTACTGAAAGGCTCTGTGCCAGCAAGTCAAATTGAAGATTTCAAAGGTGTCAAAGTAAAACCATAAACCAGATTGAAGAAGTCTTTGAGGTCACGGGAGTTCTGCACACCACCATGTCGGTGTGCCTCCAGAGTGAGCAAGAAGTCAATCGACAGTACCAAAGTAGTCAGCGGTGGCCTCACGGAAGTCCATCCCATAGTAGGAAGTAAAGTAACCAGCACCGTAGTAGTGCTGAACATCCAGAGGCCCGCTCTCATGTAAGGCCATACCGTAGTAGAATGCCATACCAAAGCCCAAATCCGCTTGAGCCAAATCCTGAAATGCTAAAAAGCTCAAAGTGTCAGGAGGCTCGGGCGGCTGAAGCTGTGGCACATCGTCAGGCAATAGGAGACCCTGAGCCGTCATCACCGGATCAAGAAAATCATTCGTAGAGAAAAATGACGGAGCCTCCCAATCGAGATCACCACCAGGCGAAGGCATCTCCGTAACCGACCGAGCGTCGGGCACGGCTGCCACTCCCATGATCGAGATGCAAAGAACGAGGGAAAGGAGGAAAGGAATGCCCCACGGACCAACCGTGGCAGGGAAGCCCCAGGGCGGCTTCCCACAACCGTAGGTCCTCTGCTCGCCCACGGGTGGCCCGGAAACATGATTGGCCGACGGAGGCGAGCCCCGCGGCTTCAGCCGGAAGCTGCCGTCGGCAAAGTCCTCGTAGTCGTCGGTGTCGTAGCCTGTCAGGTCAGACGGGTGGACGGCGGCGTGATTCACCGTCTGCACGAAGCCTCCGAACTCACCGTGCGTCGCCTCCGTGGTGGTCACCCGCGCCGATTGAGTTGGCGCGGGCCGTACATCCTTCGCCTGCGAAACAGGCATAGCAGGGGCCGGCACGGCGGATGCCGATGCCGCCGCACCACCTGCCGGAACCTGCCCCTCCGGTGTGATCCCCGCCGCAGCGGCAGGGCCACACACCAGAGCCGATGCATGCTCCTCAACCGCACTCCCGGGAACAAAGGATGCGTGAGTGTAATGTACCTGCTCTTGGGCGGCCTGAACCTCAGAGGTGAGGGCATCAAGCCGCCGCAAGATGTCCTCGTCGTCGGTCCCGCCAGAAGGCGGAGGCGGTACGCTGAATCCGTAGGCCGACACGTCGATGCCGCCAAACCCGCCCGCGGAAAGCACAGCGGGGGGACCATAAGCCGAAGCCGCACGGGCGAAGGCCTCCGGTCCATCATCCGCAGCCTCCTGGAAAACCTGCACAAGTGCCAGGGTGTGAAGACCCTCCGCATCCTCCTCCTCAATAGGAATGCAGAAGGCCGCTGCCGTGGCCGACGAATGCCGGCGCCCACCAAGAGGGCAGTCGCGGTACGCGTGATAGGCGTCCCCTTTGCCCGCCTTGCGGCAACGGTGGCAAAGGGGCTTGGCCTTCATGCTGTCCCTGTCGAACCCCACAGACGGTGCCGGGTGCACACCCACTCGATGGCCTCGCGGATGCTGCTTACCGCGCGGCTGCGGCTGCTGCTGTCGCTGAGCCGCGCCCGCACGATTGCCCTGCACAAGCGCCTTCAAGGCGGCGATTTCGTCGAGAAGGACCGCGTACTCAGAAGACGTGATAAGGGCGGAGGGCTTACCGCCCGCCCCCAGTGTCTGCTTCTCACGCACTCCCGCCCCATCATCCGACTGCGCCCAGGCCTGAAAGATGGCCACGACGAGCGCCTGGAGCGAGCGGAGAGTGACCCCGCTAAGGTCACCCGCAAGCGGGTACCGCACCTTCACCGCCGCGTAGAACACGGGGTCGAGGCGGTTGTAGAGGGACAACTTACGGGTCTCGTCGGTGGGCTGCCAGTCAGGAGCGCGGTTATCCCGCACCAGACGTTGCTCACGAGCCAAGACCGGCTGCGGGTCAACGCCTGCGGGATAACGAAGCGCCGCATGCTCCTGCTGGTGGCTCTCGCGAAGGACCGTCGGCACGCTCCCCTTGATGATGTCGATGAGGGCACGACGTCCATCTCGGTCAGCCGAAGAGTCCGTACCCCGAAGCCAGGTGTCGGCCACAGAGTTGCGCTCCACGACGAGGGCCAAGACGTCATAGAGTAGTCCATTAACCTTCTCGACAACCAAAGAGGTGGGGTCGTCGAGGTCAAAGGGGGTCAAGTCCAGCCCAGCGGACTCAAACTCGGTCCGAAGCTGCACCACCAACTCGGAGAGGCGGTCGGTGTCGTCGGTACCACGATAATGATGTTTCTTGGAACCAAGGATATCCTCGCGGATACCCTTGGCCCAAGCCCGATGTAGTCTCCCCTTGTAGACCACGTCGACCGCAGCGTGTTGGTCAACGAGATGCTTCCGCAACGCGACAGCGGCGTCGGAGTTGCTGGAAGGATTAGGGAGCACCACAGGCGGGGTGCTAGCGGTTGGGGTGTCCCGAACCGCATCTATAAGCCGTATAGAGGCGTCCAAGTCGGAGTCCTTTAATAGGCGTTTACGAGCTCGTGTAGATGTCGCCATTCTTCTGAAAGCCAGAGAAAAGATGATGCGCGGTAGCACGTTCGGGTGTTGTGGCGGAAATGGAGGGATGACGTAACGGCAGAACGTGCGGAGCGGCGAAAAGAGCGAAGGGCACTTGCAAATGTCGGCGTGGTCGAAGGTGTCCGGAGCACCAGCCCAAAATACGTAAACCAGCGTGATCAGGGCAGGTAAAGTAACGCAAATGAACATTGCCAATCCCAAGCAATAGCAACGCGCGGTGCCCATGACTCGCAGCCGCAAAACACGTCTACCGTAAAATCATGTCCAAATCCTAGTCGCACCCAAACGCGCAAGTGCGCACCACCTCTTCAAGCGGCTGCTTAGCCAAGCATGGCCAAGATAGCAAGTGGAATGAAAACGTGGATGGGGCCACGACCTACCGGAATATCCAAGTACACTAGATATCAGAAAGTCCCGTACTCGTGTGGATAAACCGTATAAGATAAATAAACCCTAAGCTAGATATACCCGGAACGGTCTCGGACGGTCTCGGAGTCTAGCCTACCTGTGACACCGCGTGTGTCACAGTACGAACCTACAGATCAGTCAGCAGTCCAGTGTTGGTCCTAGGGATCTGTCATAGGGGCCTGCACCGGGACTCCCAGTCAGGGCTGCCTATACAGATTTCAGCATGGTGGGTGGGTGAGCAGATGGGCCGCTCTGGAGTGATTCCCTTGAGGTCTAAGGGCGTGCGAGGTACTCAAATGCACCACAGGACATCCCCAAAATTACCCGGAGGGTGGGGGGTAGAGTGGTGGCAGAATAGTGGGGTGACAGCCCGTGGCTCGCACTCGTGGGAGGTCTACGCGACTAAGTCAAAAACGGTATCGATTTTCGGGAAAAACTCGACCGTCATAGAGATATCGACCCAACTTCAAAATCGGCATCCCCGGTAGGGAATCATCATAACTTATCTACTAAGCCCTGTGGAGGTCCAGTCGACCCCCCTTGGGCCCTGGGGTGGCCGTAGACCCCTTGAAATTAAAAGGTGACTGGCCCCCGATATCTCTATGAGGGTTTGCCCTCCAATTCTGGAGGGAAGCCCAGGGGTAGTGATTCAGCTGCATTGTGCGAGCTGTAGCGTAGGCCCAATGGCCATATTTCGGTGCACAGGGGTCAAGTAGGTACCTTGGGGTAATTTGCACGCCGGGGGGCTAAGGGGGGCGAGAAGAGCCTGCAAAACTTTTGCAGGAATTTCCGGGGTTAGTCATAGAGGTCCACAGGGGGTCCTCAGTGTGGTGGGTGGGTGAGCAGATGGGCCGCTCTGGAGTGATTCCCTTGAGGTCTAAGGGCGTGCGAGGTACTCAAATGCACCACAGGACATCCCCAAAATTACCCGGAGGGGTGGGGGTAGAGTGGTGGCAGAATAGTGGGGTGACAGCCCGTGGCTCGCACTCGTGGGAGGTCTACGCGACTAAGTCAAAAACGGTATCGATTTTCGGGAAAAACTCGACCGTCATACGATAGAGATAAATACAGAAGAGGAGACGGTAGACGGGAGGGTCCAACGCACCGCGCCTTCATTCCCTTGGCTTGCCCTCGTCGCTTGAGTTTCCCCCTTCCTGTGCGATGGGTAAACCTAAAACCAGGCCGAGGGAAAGGCTAGAGGGTTTTCAACTTCGAGCACCATCGTTGGTGTGGTAATTAATCTATCATGTGTGTCCTGGAAATGATAACGTCGTACATGTTTCTGTACCTAGTCTGTTTTTCTGCTTGCATCAAAGTTTCGATGTGTCACGCACGCGACCGTATGCCGCTGTATCATCACACTGCAACCACATATGCAGACGAGGAGTACTCGAATGCCTTTGCCGCAAAGAACGGATTTCGAGTTTTCACGAACGACCCTGAAAAAGGAGTAATCGAGACGCTTACGGTAACGCCGAGTGATGGACTGTATGTGGTCGGCGAAAAGGTTGCTGCGGACAGCGATCTTCAGGCCTTGCTCAGCAGAGTGCGACTGTTAGAAACGGAGATATCTTATCAGGAGGATCGAGTACGCGATGTGCAGGCACACTTCAGTGCGCTGCAAACGAGCTATGACGCGCTGCAGACTAGTTGTCGCCTGGTATTGCAGGAGCTGCGTCCGCCACCTTGCGGTCCTCCTGGGGGAGAGAAATTGCAATACATAGATGGGCAGTGGTTTTGTGTGTGTAATGCCGCGTACTCAGGAAAAAGCTGCTTGGACACATTCGCTCCAACAAACTCCCCGAATACGCAACCTCCGACTTCGCAAACTCCGACCTCACACGCTCCCACCACACTATCTCCTACAACCATAACCCCCACCACTTCCTCTCCGACCCGCACAAAGTCTCCAACTTTCACCCGCTCCCCGAACACAGCCTCCCCAACCACGGCACCGAACACGCAGTTTCCATCCACTGCTATACCAACTATGCCCCCGACCACGCCATCTCCGACAATATCACCAACCACCGACGCACCAACCCCCCCAGTGACACAGTCTCCGACCAATAACAATACCATCATTTTGAGTTCGACAAGACCGTATTCAGAGACATTCGAAACGGGGCTTGGATATCTTTACAACGTTGGGCCTTCAGCACAGTGGCTTGTACACTCTGGGGCGACTGGCACTGTGGAAAGTGGTCCTGCGTCTTCACGAGGCGCTGATTCCGTATTCTATTCTTATATTGACGCATCACACGCATATCCCAACAAGACTGGTGTCCTTCAAAGCCCACCAATAGTACCCCAAAGCGGTGTGCTACCACTGGTAATGTTTTATTACCATATGTTTGGACGTGATTCGGGTAGTTTGTATTTGGATCTGTTTTACGCCGGTTTTTCAAATTGGACGCAGGTGTGGAGTGTGGGTGGGAGTCAGGGGAACCAGTGGCATTTTGTAGAAGTAAACCTCCCCTTGGCATCTCGCGGTCCTTTTCGCTATCGCTTCAGGGCTCAAACTGGTGCCGGATATTTTTCGGATATTGCCATTGACGATATTACGGTGAAACATACTCCACTGCCGCCTACCCCACCTTCTCCACCCTCTCCACCTTCTCCATCCCCTCCATGTCCTCCCCCCTCGCCTCCCTCGCCACCTCCTCCGCCTTTGGGCCCTGACAGACAACAGTATGGGAACTTCTTCGGGTCAGGGGAAGACGGCCATGCTCGCTTTCAAGGGGGTACCAAATACCTAAACTCAGTCATGGACGGACCCGTGGTCGTGCGTGAATATGCAAGCCTTTATATTGAATATGGTGGTATCTTGATGACATCGAGGCGATGCAAAGGGCTACTCATATTCGTTCAAGGGGACTGTACCATAGACGGTGTTATTAGCATGACGGCTCGTGGGGCGTATGCAAATCCAAAAGTCACTGGGGTGTACGACACAGGGTTGAAATTCGGTGTCCTTCAGGCCGGGGCTTCCGCTCAACATGAACTGTTAGCACCAGAGTGGAAGGGCACTGGAAATCAGGCCGTTGAAGTCATGAGCCGGACGCCTGGTCTTTCAAACGGTAGTGCAGGGGTTATCATAAGCATCCCAATCGATGCAGGTGGAAGGGGGGGAGATGGTGGCGGTGGGGCTTCAATACAAGGCATGCCTGGTGCTTCTGGAACATGCTTTTCAGGTGGAGCGGGAGCTGGTGGCGGCGGCGATGATTTTGCCTATCGAAATCATGCAGAGAACGGATGGTTCGGTGAGGCTGGTTCAGAATATGGAGGGCCTGGAGGTAGGGGAGGGAATATGAAGGCCGGAGGAGGTGCTGGGAATCCTGGTGGCCCAGGTACTAGCAACAACGGTGCGTCTGGTACAGGTGGGTTATTGGTGTTAGTAGTAGGTGGCAATCTGAATGTTGGTCCGGAAGGCTCCATCCTTTCTGAAGGTAGTGCTGGGGGACATGGGGATCGTGGTGGTGGCGCAAGTGGTGGAGGAGGGGGCTCTGGTGGAGGAAACGTTGTGCTAGTACATGCCGGTGAATTTTCAAACTCAGGAACGATCAGTGTTTCTGGCGGACAGGGGGGGAACTCAGGTGGTGGAGGCAATGGTTTACCCGGAGCAGACGGGTTTTTGCAAGTGGTTAAAGCTGATACTGCTCTGACAGATTCCCCTACAACTTCCTAACTGAATCAATATGATGAAGACCATCGACTATATGATATATACATTGCAGAAGTAGCCCTCCAATGGTCTTTACCACGCTCAACTAGCACGGGCAGTTTTTTGGATATCTTTGGAGTGATGGTATGGTATGTTGAGGTGGCAGCAAAGCAACACTGTCATGCATATACATCTAACAGAATCCTAACATCACTATCCTGAACTATCCTGTAATATTACACTTATCTTTTAGAAGCGCGAAATCAGGTTGACCATCTCAAGGCAAAGCACAGTGTTTCAAAGAATTAGTGTTCGTTGCATCTGGCCATGTATAATGGTACACAATATGAACTATAAGTATATGATGAAGGGAACGATATAGCGTGTAATACAACGAGGTGACTAAAACATTGCCAGCAAAGGAATGTGTGTGATAATTAATATCATCCAACATCGGAACCCTTTTTTATCGCACGACTGGCCATGTATGACGTCGTCGCAGAATATCATTTTGTTACAGGACAGTCGAACAGAATTTCCCCCAAAAAACAGTGAACGCTAACATTTCCCTTAAAGGGGCAAAGTAGATTTTCACAAGATAAAATGAGGCACGACATCGTCATCGACACCCTAGGCTTGTCGATCTCTAAATGGGATCTCCACTAGGCCATCTGACCGCAAGGATCATGAGCGCGACAGTGCTTTGCTTTTTGCGTCCCAACATGTCATGCCATAACGCGTGGGTGGCGTCGAGGTAAATGTACGCGAATGCAATGACACTGTCATCGTTTGCGTCTGGCGCTCGTGAGATCTAAAATTCGACTGGATTGCCCGTTGGGATTCGCGCTTTGCTGATTAAGGTATTTACCGAGCACCGCCTGCGTCGACGCTCTCACGGCCAACGCCACCGACGGTGGGGTGGCGACGCACACTTTGCTAGTGGCGTTCCATGCGGGCGGATGCACGGAGAACATATTGTCGCAAACTCCGGCATCGTCGAGGTCGACGGCGTGCGCTATCGCGAACTGCACGTAATTGAAGCAGCTCATGTACCAGCGATCCACACCGTCGGCGGCAAATCCGACCGCCTCCACCATCAGAATGATCAGTCCGTCGAAGTCGAACATGCGATAGTATTCCGCGTAGGCCATGCACAGCAGCCAGGGCGCGTGATGCAGATAGGGTTCGGCGGTTACGCCGTATGGGTACTCTTCGTCGACGCCCGTGTATCCGTTCCAACATATCGTGTATTTCTGCTCGCGGCCATCGAACGTTTGAAAAGCGCCATCGCCGGCATCACCGGTGCACGCGTCCGATGTTAGTGCGTTCATGACCCGGTCCGCGCCGCCACCGTCACCCGTCGCAGCGTACGGGGTAGATAAATAGTTCGGCGGTAGTATATATCTAACTAGAGAGATAAACCCTGAGTTGAGGGTTACGATATCAGAACGGTAAAAGGTGTCTTGATAAAAAGACAGATAACATAAATACCTAACGGGTGTTTCCCGTCTACTGGTGACGGTCACCCAGCCTACTATAGGAAGTGACATGTGACAGTTTCGGGTGTCACAGTGTCAAATCCAGCACACCACCTAGGGTGGTGACCGGAGCTAGTAGTGAAACGAAGCAACAAACTCCCTACTCAACTTCAGGAGGAAACTGTAGCACAGCTGGGGGCCTGTACTCTTGGTCAGGGCGGTCCCAGTTCACAGCAAAGATTGTCAGATACAGCTGTTAAGTGCCAAAACCCTAAACACAGCTCAAATTTAGAGAGCTCTTCCGCACATCTAGAAAGCTAATCACCAGCTAATCTCTAGGCAGGCACGGTGGAAGAAATCTTCAGCCACTAGAGGTCCCCGGAACTGGCCGGCCAGCCCGGAGTAGCGTGAGGGTGCGGTAGTTGCCGGCTTCCGGGGCCGGTGGTAAATCATGCGTAGACGAAATTGAGGAATCCTCGATCACAGCCGCGGAGTCTCCAGAGCCCGGCGCCTCGTCCTCGGACGAGTACGGCGGCGGCGAGTAAGGTGGTGAAGAGGGAAGTGATGGATCGGGATCCACGAGCTCTGGCGGCAGCGGGAGAAAGCCGTGGGAGCGGAATCCCTGCCGTAGCGCCCGATACCGTGCCTGTCTCCGCGGCGGAATAGCATCCGGCCGCGCACCACCCACCGCGTCGCCAAGATCGCCACGAAACAGCGCAGGCGGTGAAGCGCCCGCAGTTGGTACTGCCGAGGCAGTCCACGCAGCACCACCGACCGGTGGAGCCGCGCATGCGCGTGCATCGGCACCACCGACACCGGGAACGGTGTGCGGCGCGGCGGTAGCACAAATCACGAGAAGTGCACACACCAAAGATGAGGAAAGTAAAGACCCCCCAAAGCCTGGAATGCCCCTCCCACAGCCGTACCGTGGCCGCGGCAGCGCAACCGAGGCATCCTCGTCGTCGTCGCTCGCTCGTGATGTAGGTTGCGGGCTCGTAGCCCATCACGCCCTCCGTCGCCTCGACCGCGGAGAGCAAGTTCATGCTCACGGGCGGCTCGTCGGGCGCCCCCAATGCTCTATGACAATGGCGGGTTAGTCATAGAGGTCCAGAGGGGGTCCTCAGTGTGGTGGGTGGGTGAGCAGATGGGCCGCTCTGGAGTGATTCCCTTGAGGTCTAAGGGCGTGCGAGGTACTCAAATGCACCACAGGACATCCCCAAAATTACCCGGAGGGGTGGGGGGTAGAGTGGTGGCAGAATAGTGGGGTGACAGCCCGTGGCTCGCACTCGTGGGAGGTCTACGCGACTAAGTCAAAAACGGTATCGATTTTCGGGAAAAACTCGACCGTCATAGAGATATACTGTTTAAAACTGTACAGTAGATAGCTGTTTGCCGTCTCGTCGTTCTGCGTTCATCAATCTTGAATCTATCTGAATCTCATCAATCTAGAATTGCGGGGGGTCGCCGCGGCGTGGTCCTTTGCTGATCGTTGGATTATATTTTATATTCGTCGATCGTTGCGATTGCCGCTTCGATGGCCATGTATGCCATGACACTCGGTGACACATCCTGCTGTCATGTCATGTCAGCTGCAGCTGTCACAGACAGAGACGTAAACATATAGTATATATAACAACGAAAGGTTTCAATTTGCCCTTCGCTTGTTCTAAAACATGGAGCATCCAGCATGGAGCATGGGGATGGGTATAAATACCAGGGTTTCTAGTGCTAGATCATTAGTTTTATTATTATAGATCGAGTTCGAAGTGAATGACACACGACAATCGAGTGTCACTCACACTCGACACTGTGTGGAGTATCAAATTTCAATAGGAATAGCTCAACCGTAGCTCGAAAAATACCTGAGTTCGACGGTTTGGGCTTCCCGTTTCGCGTTTGGCTTTGGCGAACCTCTAGAATTATTCTGAATTCTCATAAATTGACACATGCGCATTAGGAAAGGCATAAGGCAACATCTAACGGTGGAAAGTTGTTATGGTTTAAAGATCATGGGAAAGCCCTGGCCACCAACTTTTCGTCGAGGCTTTCAGCCAATTCAGCGTGGAATCTCTCGATGTCCACGTCACACATGAAGATTTGGATTCAGATGCCACGTCCATCCATAGAATGGATAGACGCCCACAACACTGCTCTGACAGATTCCCCTACAACTTCCTATAACTGAATCAATATGATGAAGACCATCGACTATATGATATATACATTGCAGAAGTAGCCCTCCAATGGTCTTTACCACGCTCAACTAGCACGGGCAGTTTTTTGGATATCTTTGGAGTGATGGTATGGTATGTTGAGGTGGCAGCAAAGCAACACTGTCATGCATATACATCTAACAGAATCCTAACATCACTATCCTGAACTATCCTGTAATATTACACTTATCTTTTAGAAGCGCGAAATCAGGTTGACCATCTCAAGGCAAAGCACAGTGTTTCAAAGAATTAGTGTTCGTTGCATCTGGCCATGTATAATGGTACACAATATGAACTATAAGTATATGATGAAGGGAACGATATAGCGTGTAATACAACGAGGTGACTAAAACATTGCCAGCAAAGGAATGTGTGTGATAATTAATATCATCCAACATCGGAACCCTTTTTTATCGCACGACTGGCCATGTATGACGTCGTCGCAGAATATCATTTTGTTACAGGACAGTCGAACAGAATTTCCCCCAAAAAACAGTGAACGCTAACATTTCCCTTAAAGGGGCAAAGTAGATTTTCACAAGATAAAATGAGGCACGACATCGTCATCGACACCCTAGGCTTGTCGATCTCTAAATGGGATCTCCACTAGGCCATCTGACCGCAAGGATCATGAGCGCGACAGTGCTTTGCTTTTTGCGTCCCAACATGTCATGCCATAACGCGTGGGTGGCGTCGAGGTAAATGTACGCGAATGCAATGACACTGTCATCGTTTGCGTCTGGCGCTCGTGAGATCTAAAATTCGACTGGATTGCCCGTTGGGATTCGCGCTTTGCTGATTAAGGTATTTACCGAGCACCGCCTGCGTCGACGCTCTCACGGCCAACGCCACCGACGGTGGGGTGGCGACGCACACTTTGCTAGTGGCGTTCCATGCGGGCGGATGCACGGAGAACATATTGTCGCAAACTCCGGCATCGTCGAGGTCGACGGCGTGCGCTATCGCGAACTGCACGTAATTGAAGCAGCTCATGTACCAACGATCCACACCGTCGGCGGCAAATCCGACCGCCTCCACCATCAGAATGATGTGGAATTGACGCTACGACTAGTTCGTACAGTCTAGTGTCATTCCTGTATGTCATCTTCGGTGGTCAGCCTGTGTCACTCATCTCGGGTATATATCGTTTGTATATCCGAGTTTAGTGATCCGTTGTTTCACCGTCGGCAGCGGGTCCTCACTGCCTGAGCTGCTGTTTCCAGAAGGTTATGGTCCCTCTCACGTTCGCGTGAACTGAATTTTAGCGTAGAATTTTATTTTATTTCCGCCCTATCTTTCGGTTGAGCGTCTCCACGCCTTGTGGGACGTTTTTGAACAGATTCTACGTATTTTCTGGAGGCGGCTGCTTACGGCTTTGGGTGATTACGACGAGGTGGTGCTCTCCGACGATTTTTCGTTTGCGATCTTTATTTGGATTTGTATTCGCTTCTTTATTCGATTATGACTTCATCGCAGATTTTGGAGAGTGAAGAGCTCCTAGCTCTTTTGGCATCTATCGACACTGGTTTTGCGAAAGTCTCAACTCTCAAGAGATCACAACTCACCTCTTTATGCTCTTCCATGCATTTAGCTATTTCGCATTTCCGTGAGGCGGCTCAGATTTCAGCAGTTTCGACCGAGAATTCTCCGATAGCTTTGAACATCTTGGTGGCTAGTGAGCCACAAGTTGGTGGTGTTTCGGCCGAGACCGCTGTTTCTAGAATTTCGAACGGAAAGTTTTGCGATGTTGGAGTGGGGGAATCGCCGGCTCTTTTGGCGACAAAATCAGTTTCCACTCAGATTTCCACCACTAGACCCTTGCCTAGTGCCACTAGGGCGAGCGAGATGGTGCCACAGGCCCCTCCTGTGGTAACCGAAGTTCACTATGTCCATGCGCCTCCCATTGTACCTCCCTATATGGGCTCTGGGGTTGTTCACAGTTATGAGGAGTATTTGCCTAGTGAGGATGAGGATGAATCGGAGTACCCACTTGGGTATTTCGACGATTCCGATGGCAGTTGTGAGGAAGAGGAAGAGCACAATGGCCACTTGGCCGCTCCGCATTTTTCGTCCGAACGATTGGAACAGGAGCTCGAGCTGGACACAGGTTTTCAGCAGAATTCTTATGGCGGAAGTTTCGATGCCCCACTTGGGGAAGAGTTTTTACCGCACAACGAGTTTTCTTAAGGGTTCGCTTGGAAGCGATATGATATATGATATATAGCGAGGCTATTATGGAACGTTAATAGCTCACGCAGCGTCTGTGTGGATATGAGTGCAGTGCTTCTTCAGAAGTGACTGCTGTAGCCCAACGCTACCTCATTTTACGCAATGCCCCGCATCTCATAGATGCCACCACAATTGGGTTGTGAACCCAAGGCATTGGTTGAACAATCAGTATCGGCTGAACGAATAAGCCATATGATACTCGCATGCTTGTTCAGAACATGCTAGAAGCAAAGATGAGTTTTCTCCGAACACTTTCGGTTCTTCAAGACTTCATCTTGCTTTGTCATCTCGATGCCACAACCTGGCCTCTTGATGACAGGTGTCACTCAAGGTGAGTGAATGACAAATGGTATGACTGTACATGTCATAGTCGACCGTACTGACGACTGTCATAAATGTATGACGCGACTCGACCTGTACAGTCATGATCGACCATACTGTCGACTGTCATAATAATATATGACATGACCGACTGTCATAATAATATATGACATGACATGACATGGTATGACAGTATGACAGGTATGACACGTATGACATGTATGACACATATGTCATCGGTCATAACCCTGACAGATCTCCCCTCTTAAGAGAGTTGTGACCTCACAACGGGCATACCTTTGTATATGTCTTTGATGTCTTTGTTGTTGTCGCTTCTTGCTGGTACCAGTCTTCTTACACCGATTTGAGGCGTCCCTCATGGTGTTTTTAGGTTATTGGGGGGAACTGAGTCCACTTTAGTCCCTCACCTTAGGCATTTAGCCATACAGTCCTTAGGATGTAGCCCACCTTTCCGGAAATCGTATCGTTGAGTGACGTTCCAAGGTTCAATGAAGAGCGTTTTCGCGATACAATCCTACGCTGGATTACCTGATTGATCCACACGTTATCATGTATGTGCTAGACGATTCAAAGCATCCGAAGTCTACGTTACGGATTATTTGCGCTAGCCGTCGTCGCCTTTGCGCGATCGATGATCCCACGATTATAACGAATTATATTCGAACGATTCTCGGCCTGATATAGTGCACCCAACTCTTCCTCCCCTCCTTAAGCTACTTTGGAGGATCCTAGGCGGTGATGGGGAGCCCGATTTCGATAATAAACGAACAAAGGGGCTTGTTTTAATGCAAATGGAGCGGCCCTGCTTAACGGAATTGGACTTATAATCCTTTACCGGTCTGCTTAACTCCTCAATATTTTTGTCCAGTACGCACGCTTTGACGAACATCTATCGCGATGAGTGAGAATGGATTCGCCACGTACTAATGTGAAATTTATTTAGTTATGTTTGTCAAGCACAACTTAGGATCACAACTCCGTCTACCTCAGTCGATATCTCCGGTAGCTTCGGATGACTGGCCAAGAATCCGATGACAAACCACGGTTTTGGCAAAGGTAGCATTTAGCAGTTTTTATTTATCCACAGATATGATATCTCGCATGTGTGCGTATCTGTGCAAGGGTATGATTTTGAACAAGGCTCACTACACCTTTAGCAAGGAAGGATCAATTCCCGCTTCAATGCAACATAATGATAAACATTAAGAGCAAGGTTATATAGATGATCGACATGTATTAGTATATATTACAAGAAGTAAGGGCATAAGGCTTAATATAATGGTTAGCCTTCATAGGCAGCTATAATGTCTGCTGCATTGGTCAGCTCTGTGGCTTTGACCCAGGTGTCATGCTCAGGACCGTAGCCTGCATATCGTACTAAATAGTATTTGACACCTCTAGTGAACTTATCCGAGAGTATATGTGATATCTCAAACAGTGGTTGCCCTTCTTCGGTGATCATCTGTGGCAGAGGCAAAGGTGCTTGGATCGAGTCATTGTACAGCTCTAATCTGGATACAGGCTGTACCGGATGAATACGGATATCAAGATTTCCGAAATCTAACTCGTATGCACGTCCATGGCTAAGCACTTTGGAAATAGTGAACGGCCCAATATATGGTTGCTTAAAGTGTCTGCCTGCCTCTGTCAAACCAGTCCATTGAATAAACTCGGTCCGTAAAAGAACTTTCTGCCCAACTGCAAATTGCTTAGGCATGTGAGTCTTATTGAATCTGGCTTGGCTAATTTCTGCTGCTCGGAAAATGTTGTCTACCGCGTTGGCATGAACAGCCGAGTACTGGTCAAAATGATCTCGAATAGCTCTTTGTATTGGAATAGGAGCTTCTGGCGGAATAGTGATAACCAGATCATGAGGCGAAAGTGGTTGCGCCATCGAGTCGAGATAAAATGGTGAATAACCAGTTGATGCAGAAACGGTATTGTTAATTGCAAACTCCACCAGAGGCAACTTGTCCTCCCACGAATTGGCTGAAGTATCATTGCAACAACACCTGAAAATGAAAATGCTACTAATCAGTTTGTAAACCAGAGGATGGTGAAATCATATCATGAATCAACAATTTGAAAAATACCTGAGGATGTCCTCAATGAAGGCATGGCTCCTCTCATTGGCAGCATTCGACTGTGGATGGTGTGATGACGTCATGGACAATCTCGTACCAGTAGATTTCCACAGTGTCTGCCAGAATGTAGAGGTGAATCTGGGGTCTCGATCTGAGATGATGTTCCTCGGAAGACCATGGAGCTTGAAGATATGCTGCATATAGATGGAAGCAGTATGCTGAGCTGTCCAGGTCATGCTGAAGGGAATGAGATGACAACGATGAGAGAATTGGCACATTACCACAAATATACTGTCGTGCCCATTAGTGGTGATAGGCAGATCAGTGATCCAATCAAGAGATACATCAAGCCATTTTGTCTTAGGCACAGAATATCGTATGTGTGCCTGACCATAAGGCTTGTGTCGCCTCGTTTTCTGGCGCTGACAAACGGGGCACTCCCGAATGTACTTGATAGCTGCCGTTGTCATTCCTGGCCAATAATACCGGCTACGCAGAAGATGAAGCATGCGATTTTTGCCTACATGACCAGAAATAGTGGCTGAGTGGCACTCATGAAGAAGAATGTGGCGGAGCTGTGTGATCTCACCGTCATCTGTGGGGACTTTAGCTGTTGGTGGAATGTACAGCTGTCTGCCATATATGGTCTTACGATAGATCAACCCCTGAATGAGCTCGAAGCTGTAGCTGCTGACTGACTGTGATGAAGTCGATGATGTCAGCTTAGCCAAAATAGTCTGTGCAAATGTGTCACGATCATATTCGGATATAATGATGTCGTGTAGCTGATGAGCTGATGAAGAAGATATAAGAGCAATGAATGTAGGATCTGCAGATGGAATGACCTCGCTGATGTCCATATGATGAAGACAATCAGTAAGTTCAAAAAGTGCAGAGATACGCGTGAGTGCGTCTGCAACCTTATTCTTCTCGCCAGCAATGTGCTCTATACGGAAGTTGTACTCAGAGAGCTCATCCAACCACCGTGCCTGTTTGGGGCTCAGTGTGGATTTGGTCTGGAAATAAACCAGTGGCTGATGATCTGAGCGTACAATAGTCTCAGGAGCTCCCAACAAGATGTGGCGAAAGAATCGGAAGCCTTCCACAATGGCAAATAGCTCGATCTCAGGAATAGGCCAACGTCTCTGTGTATCGGATAGAGTGACGCTGTGATAGCCACATGGCTTCATACCTTTTCCTTGATCCTGGAGTAATACTTGGCCAACGTGTGTGCCTGATCCATCGACCTCCAAAATAGATGGCAGTTTCTGATCTGGGAGCTGCAATACTGGAGCGTTACAGATGGCACTTTTGAGGTTATCAAATGCCTGCTGCTGCTCAGATTCCCAGACAAATTCTGCATTATCTTTAAGGAGACGATTGAGAGGTTCGGCAACTTTGGAGAACTTTGGTATGAATCTCCTAAATTGACCAACCATGCCCAAGAATGACCGAAGGGATGACTTGCCATCTTTAGCCATACGGCGTAGAGGCTGCTTTCCAACGGTGGGACCATAAGACACTGGAGGCTGAATTGCCATGACTGCTCTGATCCTGTCTTCGATGATGGATAGGCCTGCTTCAGATATGTGATGTCCGATAAAATCTATAGATTTAACGAACAACTCCACCTTGGAAGGCCTGATGAAAAACTGGTGATCTCTGCAACGCTGGAGGAACTGTCGAACATGCTTCACATGACTGTCAAAATCTGGACTGTATACGATAGTGTCGTCCATGAATATGACAAGGAACTGGTCGATGAAGTCGAAAAATGCCCGATTTCCTACACGAAGTGCTGTTGCAGGAGCATTGGTCAATCCGAAAGGCATAACTGTCCATTCATAAGAACCGTATCTGGTGCGAATAGCAGTTTTATGTATATCATCCGGATGAATGGGGATTTGGTGAAAGAACTGGTTGAAATCAAATCTACTGAACCATCTTGATCCCTTCAGCTGCTCTAGTAGGGTGTCATGTGGTGGTAGTGGATACGTGTCCTTGACGGTGATGTTATTCAGGGCACGATAATCACAACACATCCTCCACTTTCCCCCTGGCTTAGGAGCGAAAATGATTGGGCATCCATATGGCGATGATGATGGACGAAGGATACCCAACTCGACATATTTGATGATTTGCCGTTTGAGTTCCTCCATCATGGGTGCCGGAATGGTGCGTACTGGCTGTGAAGGAGGCTTATGTCCAGGTTCGATGTCGATTCTATGATATCCACCTTCAAACCGCTCTGGCCTATGACCAGCCGGAAGATCCTCTTGGAAAACGTCTGAAAAGTCTTCTCTCACTTGATCACGTGCTGCTGTGACCTCGGGGTCTTCCATTGTGGTGTCTGAGTCTGATGCTGCAAAGACCAATTCACCATCGACCTCGGAGAGGAAAAAGAGATATGCTACGGCTTCTTCAGCCGAACCACTGGATCGAATGCGACGGAGATGTTTCCTCATAGTGGTGGCACTGACCAATTCCATTTCAGGAAGGCCATCTGAGTCTGGAGCTCAACTCTGGACAATACTGTGCGAATACTGGAGCCTGATGAATGCTTCCTAGTGATCGTCAGATTTTTGGTCTGAAAGTCAATATGTGGATTCCTCCTCTCCAACCAATCTTGACCCAGAATGACAGTGAATGGTTTCATGTCAATGATGTAGAGATCTACTGAATCCTTATACTTGCCCAGCGTGAATGTAGCATTGGGAAGATAGGATGTGCATGGTAGTTGGCTTCCTCCAGCCAATCCCACTGAAAATGATGAAGAATCTGTGGGAGGTATACCAAGCTGAGCAGCGAACTGTCTGTCGATAAAAGATGATGTGGCTCCTGGATCAACCAAAATGTGAGTATTCTGTCCATGGACTTTCCCCTTATACAGCAACAGCTTTTTCTGCGATTTCAGCTGTGCTGTCTGAGATTGCATCTGTGCGATGTTTTCTGTGGGATTATCCATCTGCTGAAACTGTAGTGTCAGTCTGGATAGGACTTCCTCTGAAATACTCTCAATCTGGCCACTTGCTTCAGTGGCACTTTCTGGCTGATCTACCCTCGGGGTGCTCTCATCACCGGTACTTGCGCAGTACCCTGAGAGTTTCCCTGGGGAGCTGGAGCTGATGGAACTGGATCTGGAGTTGCAACTGCTGCATTGATGCTGTGCTGACTCTTCAGTTCCTTGACCAAGGTGTTGATCGTATTGATGAGTTTGCCAGACCCATCCTTAGCACCCTGATTCTTCTGTGGCTGTCTCTGATTCTGAAAAGGATTCTGAGCTGGTGGCTTGCCTTTGATCTGCTTTCCATCATTGGTAGTGGTGGCCCAACAATCCTTCTCGATGTGACCTGGTCGATCACAACGATGGCAAGTCTTATTCTGATTCTGTTTCTGTGATTGTCCTTTTCCTTTTCCTTTTCCCTTGCCTTTGCCATTTTTTCCTTTGTTCCGATTCTGATTGGAGTTCTGGCTGCCACTCTGATTCCAATTCCGATTTCTGTTGGATCTGTCATATGGCTTCTGGTTACGTCCTCTGTCCTTATCCTTCTTGGCTGGACCTCCAGATGACTGCTCCTTCTGACCCCGATAGTGAAGGGTTTCTGATTGCTTTGAGTGAATGACGTAGTTCAAATCAAGCAATATCTGTGTGGTTAGTGACCACGACATATTATTCCTTTCTGTTTCTGTCAGGAATCGTAAATGAAACTGTCTGCGAAGTTCCGGATCTACGCTGTTGACGAATCTGTCCTTTATCAACACATCTTCCAGTTCAACTGCTGCCAGTGCAGCCAGTGAAGTGAATGTGCGTAGATAATCTGAAAAAGTCTGGTTTTCCTGTTTCAGTGACATTAGGTGTTTTTTAGCCACTGATCTTTTATGGGGGTTACCAAACTGTCTGAGGAAAATCCCTCTGATTCCTGCAAATGTGGCATCTGGTTGATTTGCCACGACCTGGAAATAGTGTCTGTCGTTATTCTGAATGAGAGTAAGAAACACTGTGATCAAATCCTTATCATTGACACCTGGATAAGTGAACTGGAAATATCTGTCCACTGTTTCCAACCAGACCTCTGCGTCCTGTCCTGATTTGAATTCCCTAGGTGGCGTCATTTTCACCCTGGGGACCAAACTGGGTGGAGCTGGTGGAGCTGGTGCTGGTACTGTATCTGCATCTGGATCTACAAAGACCATCGGAGGACTGTCTGTTGTATACTCTGCTTCTGGTGCCTGAGGCTCATTGGCAGGATCCTTGTACCGGCTCATATCTGGTTTCATGCGACTGACATTGTCATAATAGCCTATGTGGTCATATCTGGTTAGTGTATCGGCATAACCAGCGATCCACTTCGGAACCTTAAACCGACTGTATGCATCGTATGAACCAAGTATGTCGAAAAACCAAGTCGAATGATCTGGGTTGATATCAGGAATCTCATGCTCTTCCTCTTCGATAGTAACCATCTAAAAACAAAACACAGCACATAAAATACCTTCAGCTAATTGTCTAACTGAGCAAGGCATGGTATCGGTCGAAATTTTCTATATCGGTTACCAACGGATAGTTGAAAATATACAATCGGTGAATAATGATAGTCAGCACGCCATCTATCGAATGATAGTGATAATCATAATGAAAGTATCGGTTGATAGTGATAGTTTACTATTTAAAAATGTTGGCTATCGACCGATAATGATAGTTATGCACATACATATCGAACGATAGTGATAGTATGCCGAAGGCAACTAATAATTACCAATAATTGTCTAATTGGCGATAATCGGCATTGCACGTAAGCCACGAGTCGCTGCACAAGACTAATTAAACGACCGATTCTGAGACTACAACAATAGGTTTTGCTTAGGCATCACACTTGAGGTTTGGTGGGGCTACCTTGCTTGTCGTTGCCAGCAAGGGCAAGGGGAAACAAGG
This sequence comes from Cymbomonas tetramitiformis, assembly GCA_001247695.2. Taxonomy (NCBI): domain Eukaryota; kingdom Viridiplantae; phylum Chlorophyta; class Pyramimonadophyceae; order Pyramimonadales; family Pyramimonadaceae; genus Cymbomonas; species Cymbomonas tetramitiformis. Next base: position 22,169 of record LGRX02029096.1, on the reverse strand, counting down.
CAACTGAAATGTGATGCCGTTATCGCAAATCCTATTATCGCGAACATTAAGGGCTGTTCCATTTATTGTCGCGGGGGTTGGGATTTCCGTTTTTGTCCGGTGGGGGGTGGGGTCGAGGATGCTTTTGTCCGGTGAATCCATGAAAATGTCCGCTGGGTAGGTGGGGTCTCGAGCCAATCCCAACCCCCCGCGACAATAAATGGAAAACCTAAGAATAAGGTAGGTCGAGGAAAACAGTCAAAACACATGCACTGTGGCAAGTCAAATTAATATTCAGCACTCACTCGCAATCACTGATTCACACGTTCAGCTCAACCAGGTAATCACCACAGTTCAGCTATCCTATTTGGTGTTCACACTAGCCATCATGATGTGCTTCAAGGTGCATTCGGAGGTGCACTTTTGCAGATCTCCATGCATGCGGCCCACTCCACTGAACAACCTCTCAACACCCGCTGAACTGGCAGGTGGGGCTAAAAATTGCCTATACATCCGAAAGACATTCGGGAACATGTCTTTATGCTCAATCCACTAGGGTGACAACTCGGTTGAGCGCGGTGCATCAGGCAGCGCAAGGTAGCGCGCAAATCTTCTTCGCTTCTCGATCTCCACATTACAGCCGGCCAAATTCTCCACTGGTTCCCACGTGTCACAATGATCCCCCAAAGAGTTACCATCTACCTCCCAACTAACTAACCATTGTTCGTTGCCATAGCTAGTCCTATCTCCCTTTACGCACGCGACAACATACTCGTTCTCATCGTTGCCCGCTGGGTCGAATGGAGATTGCTGGGTACGCTTTATCAGCCCTTTGCCTTGGGCACGCAATACGACCTGCCCCGAGCGTGTTCGCTTTGAAGACCTAGACCGGCTGCCAGGCTTGCCACCAGCCCGCACAGGGCAGCCAGGTTCGGGCCGTAGATGCATTGCAGTTCGGGCCGGAATGCCTTCGGCTTGCACGTGTCATGACGCTGACTGACGATGGGGTAAGTCGGTATGAGAATAAAATACTATACTCTCGTCTGCAGTCACACCCAGTGAAGTAGTGAAACAAAGGTGTCACCCGCGCCGGCGAAGTGTTCTTATATCGCCACCATCTGCCATCGACAAGCAGGGAGCGGATCACATTTCCCACATCCCATTGGCCAATAATTTCAAAATTCAAATGTAGGTGTCCCAAGCTGCACTATAGCCAAGACAGTGACTCCGTGGGCCACTCAATTAGGATGAGGGCCGATAATAATGCGGATTGCGGGATGCGTGCCTTCATAATCGGTTATGGGCAAATAGTATCAGTCTCAACATCGAACGATAACAGATAGTCCGCGTGGCACTATCGTATGATAATGATACCTTCTTGGCGCGCAACCGATCGATAGCGATAGTTGAATATTCAAAAATTTTATCATCGAACGATAGTGATAGTGACGCATTACCATATCGGTTGATAGTGATAGTGTGAAATTATCGCCGATACTTCGATAGATCTAACTATCGGCGCAACCGATACCGTGCCTTGTAACTGAGTGTGTGTGATTTATATGTTATATATGGTATATCTGTATATTATGATGAGGTTATGCGTATACATATATCCACCTTCTTCCCCCCTCAAGGAATTGTGTGATACAGTGGCAGTTGTCAATTGCCAATACCTCATTCAGCATGCATTCCTTATAGGAATCAGCTGTTACAGTTTTAGGGTTGCAGCCCTACAGTCCTTGGGTTGTAGCCCTGCAGTTTTTGGGTTGTTGCCCTACAGTTTTAGGGTTGTTGCCCATAGTATTATCATGTCTACGATGATTTAGCATGATATAATAATGCCAAAAAAACGAAGTTTTTCCAAATAATGGCGGCATTTTAGGGCATGTGTGGTTACAGTGGCCCTATTACCCAATACAGTGTTTAGGGTGTTACTTGATATCAGTAACCCTAATACAGGTAAAAAATAAGCAGTATAACGATTTTGCCAAGATTTTTAAGCAAAACTGCATTCAATACCTAAGTGAATGTTAGGTGATTTTCATAGGGTACGTTACACCCCTCACACACACATTTAAATATTAGGGTGTTACAGGGTGTTACACGTGTTATGTCTTTCAGGGATTGTTATTTGATAGATAAATATCCATTATAGCAAAAAAAATCAATCCCGAATTTGCAAAAGATTACACGTATTGTATTTTGACCGATTTTTCGTTACAGCCAATATGTTCACCCCTATATATTACACACCTAATATCTAGGGTGTTACACGAGATATGACATGTGTCATTATGATTTTCTCATACCTCAATAGGTATAAAATCATATTATCAAATAAAATAGGGTCCGATTTTCAATTTTCAAATCTATCGCAAACGGATTTTACCCATTTTGGCCGTTTTGGCTATATGTATATATATATATATATATACATATCTCTGTGTGTGTGTGGACTGCAAAGTACAAAAGCACTGCAAATTACTTTTCCTTTGCACATGACAAATTTCATGGCATAAAAGTGAATTATGCTGTATATCAACATCTGAGGTTGATCAAATTTCTGGGTTTTACTGATTTAAACCCATGGAGGCAAATGCACTCTCTGGTGATATTTAAGATAAATAAACTGTAAATGAATTCACAGTTGTGTCAGATCCTAAGATATATTTGGATGTATACAACGAGTATATCAAGTGATATCTCTATGTTCAAATACATCTGGACACTGCTAGATGTAATCTAAGCAGTTTTTACACAACACAATGTTTGTGTGTATGTACGTCCACAACCACCTTTTGTCAATTCATGTATGGTTGCTGATCTGAGTTGGTACATGCATGTGAAGTGATCATCTGTATCAACTGTCAGAATGCAATGTAGATATTGATGTTGCTCCAGCGATAGTGTGTGGAATGACGAGTGGACTGCACCCAACAGTTACCAGCTGTTTAATGGGTGCAGTATCTTGCCTTCGGGTCTGGAGATAACTCCATCCAGCCCTACAGCATGTTGTTTGATCCTGTTCCCTTATGTATCGCCATCGCTGACACTTCCACGCACATGTGTTTGGAAGTGGGATCTATGTATTATGTATTGATACAATACTTAATCATTACACTTGGAGTCAGTGTATTGTCAACATGTATAATGAATGCTAGTGTTTGTGCAGTGTATAGTACTGCTGATTAGTACTATTGTGTGTGTGTGTGTGTTTACTTACACACACTTTGCAAGATCTTTATGGATATCACAATATCCTAACAACTTATCATGCAGATTGTCAGCATACCACGTACTGATTATATCTAACATGATATATATAGTTTAGGGATTGTTGTAATTCCATGATAATCTCATTACGTATGAGTTGCTGATATATTTTACATGAAGCTCAGGTGAGCATTCCTTCAAGTAATCCACCATAGAATGTACATGTTACCTGGAGAGCATCTCGGCTCCACCAGGGCACGACAAACTAATTATGGTGTTATGATTACTGTCAGGCACCCTTTGCAACATGGATTCTAATATAAGCTAGCATTCACTGCAATATGCTTATGCTTTATGTACTACAGCTGTTATCGTGATCAAGCTGTACTGTATAATAAAGTATGTATCTTTCACAACATTGCAATCATTCAGCATAAGATGTGTGCATGATATAGAAGTATATGCACTGTGTATTAATGATTGCTGTAAGTGAAATGAGTGTATGTGTGTGTGTGCTGATCTGCACACACATGTTGTGCACAGATCACTGTGCTGCTGATAAGTATAATGCTGATGATCAAAAGTATTTGTGTGGTCATCAGAACATTGGAATCTGCTGCATGGTATAGTTGCATGGTATAATGATGCATGGTACATCTTGCTGCATGCACTTTGTATATACTGAATGGATAGTATATGCTGCAAGTGTGCGTGTGTGTGTGTGTGATATGGCTACACACACAACATATAGTACACAGACATGTGATTGCACAGCGTCCATATTTATCTGATCTCTTCTACTTATGTGTGTGTGTGTGTGTGGCTACACACACAGCATATAATGCACACCCATATGATTGCAAACTTGTATGTAAATCTGCCAGTGAATGGATAAACATCATCTCTTATGTGCAAGCATCACAGATTTTAAGTAGCATGCTGCATATATGTATACCATCATCGCGCATCATCTGTTCATCATGAATCTAGAAGGTGTATGTATATCCTGTCAAGCAAAATCATCATGCGCGCGTAGACGAGTGATTTTTGCAACCATTTGAAATGACGAGATTTTGATGCGTGCACTGCACTGAAAATTAGTGCGAGTAGCGATTTATCAAAGTCGCTGATGTGCGCGCTGCAAATAGTGAACATATCTCTGTCGCAGGTATGTATGGCATATGATATGAATGCCATTTCGTGTACGGAACATACACTGATGACGATTTGTTCATCTGCGCGTCAGTATGTCGCATATCGTGCAATTTTGCGAATGATAGCAGCGTATGTATGCGATTTGTATGCTGTATGCACACCTCTTCGCGCTGTTATACTCTGACGGTGATTATGCGAGCGTAAGCGTTAGCGACGGTATCTTCCGCGCACTTCGTCCGCTGTTTATTCCGCAGCGAGTGTAGTTATGCGATATATGTCTTATATGTGCGACTGCGGGCGCCTGTATGTATACGCGATCCGCGAACCTGTTGCACACACAAAAATACAATATATCTCTATTTGCTGCACTGCACACTTAGGTCCTCGTTCGTCGCGTGGACGATTAGAATACCACTCTTAAGGGTTCGCTTGGAAGCGATATGATATATGATATATAGCGAGGCTATTATGGAACGTTAATAGCTCACGCAGCGTCTGTGTGGATATGAGTGCAGTGCTTCTTCAGAAGTGACTGCTGTAGCCCAACGCTACCTCATTTTACGCAATGCCCCGCATCTCATAGATGCCACCACAATTGGGTTGTGAACCCAAGGCATTGGTTGAACAATCAGTATCGGCTGAACGAATAAGCCATATGATACTCGCATGCTTGTTCAGAACATGCTAGAAGCAAAGATGAGTTTTCTCCGAACACTTTCGGTTCTTCAAGACTTCATCTTGCTTTGTCATCTCGATGCCACAACCTGGCCTCTCGATGACAGGTGTCACTCAAGGTGAGTGAATGACAAATGGTATGACTGTACATGTCATAGTCGACCGTACTGACGACTGTCATAAATGTATGACGCGACTCGACCTGTACAGTCATGATCGACCATACTGTCGACTGTCATAATAATACATGACATGACCGACTGTCATAATAATATATGACATGACATGACATGGTATGACAGGTATGACACGTATGACATGTATGACACATATGTCATCGGTCATAACCCTGACAAGTTTAATGTTGGCGCAATTTCTTTTGAGAATGAGTCTACTATTAACGACGAGAGTGAGTACACCGCAGAAGAATGGGCTGCCTGGGAGGCAGGAGCCCACGATTCCGATGGAACTGGTGGTGCAGAATTTTATGATGAAGTTTCTTATTATGAGGATGATGCTAGTTACGATTCTAGTGATGGCTACTATTAATTTCTCTAAACAGACAGGCGGTGCTCCCACTTGCATTCTCCACCACTTGCTGTAGTTTTGGGCTGAAGGATGTTGTTTTATGTCTCACCACTTGCGGGCAGCTTTTCACATTTAAGACGAACAACTTACAGGCAAGAGACCTTTTCAGTTCGCAGAGAGCTAAGAGCTAAACCGACAGGCAGACTTATTTTTACGTCGAAGTCGAACATGCGATAGTATTCCGCGTAGGCCATGCACAGCAGCCAGGGCGCGTGATGCAGATAGGGTTCGGCGGTTACGCCGTATGGGTACTCTTCGTCGACGCCCGTGTATCCGTTCCAACATATCGTGTATTTCTGCTCGCGGCCATCGAACGTTTGAAAAGCGCCATCGCCGGCATCACCGGTGCACGCGTCCGATGTTAGTGCGTTCATGACCCGGTCCGCGCCGCCACCGTCACCCGTCGCAGCGTACGGGGTAGATAAATAGTTCGGCGGTAGTATATATCTAACTAGAGAGATAAACCCTGAGTTGAGGGTTACGATATCAGAACGGTAAAAGGTGTCTTGATAAAAAGACAGATAACATAAATACCTAACGGGTGTTTCCCGTCTACTGGTGACGGTCACCCAGCCTACTATAGGAAGTGACATGTGACAGTTTCGGGTGTCACAGTGTCAAATCCAGCACACCACCTAGGGTGGTGACCGGAGCTAGTAGTGAAACGAAGCAACAAACTCCCTACTCAACTTCAGGAGGAAACTGTAGCACAGCTGGGGGCCTGTACTCTTGGTCAGGGCGGTCCCAGTTCACAGCAAAGATTGTCAGATACAGCTGTTAAGTGCCAAAACCCTAAACACAGCTCAAATTTAGAGAGCTCTTCCGCACATCTAGAAAGCTAATCACCAGCTAATCTCTAGGCAGGCACGGTGGAAGAAATCTTCAGCCACTAGAGGTCCCCGGAACTGGCCGGCCAGCCCGGAGTAGCGTGAGGGTGCGGTAGTTGCCGGCTTCCGGGGCCGGTGGTAAATCATGCGTAGACGAAATTGAGGAATCCTCGATCACAGCCGCGGAGTCTCCAGAGCCCGGCGCCTCGTCCGTCCTCGGACGAGTACGGCGGCGGCGAGTAAGGTGGTGAAGAGGGAAGTGATGGATCGGGATCCACGAGCTCTGGCGGCAGCGGGAGAAAGCCGTGGGAGCGGAATCCCTGCCGTAGCGCCCGATACCGTGCCTGTCTCCGCGGCGGAATAGCATCCGGCCGCGCACCACCCACCGCGTCGCCAAGATCGCCACGAAACAGCGCAGGCGGTGAAGCGCCCGCAGTTGGTACTGCCGAGGCAGTCCACGCAGCACCACCGACCGGTGGAGCCGCGCATGCGCGTGCATCGGCACCACCGACACCGGGAACGGTGTGCGGCGCGGCGGTAGCACAAATCACGAGAAGTGCACACACCAAAGATGAGGAAAGTAAAGACCCCCCAAAGCCTGGAATGCCCCTCCCACAGCCGTACCGTGGCCGCGGCAGCGCAACCGAGGCATCCTCGTCGTCGTCGTCGCTCGTGATGTAGGTTGCGGGCTCGTAGCCCATCACGCCCTCCGTCGCCTCGACCGCGGAGAGCAAGTTCATGCTCACGGGCGGCTCGTCGGGCGCCCCCAATGCTCTATGACAATGGCGGGTTAGTCATAGAGGTCCAGAGGGGGTCCTCAGTGTGGTGGGTGGGTGAGCAGATGGGCCGCTCTGGAGTGATTCCCTTGAGGTCTAAGGGCGTGCGAGGTACTCAAATGCACCACAGGACATCCCCAAAATTACCCGGAGGGGTGGGGGGTAGAGTGGTGGCAGAATAGTGGGGTGACAGCCCGTGGCTCGCACTCGTGGGAGGTCTACGCGACTAAGTCAAAAACGGTATCGATTTTCGGGAAAAACTCGACCGTCATAGAGATATACTGATTAAAACTGTACAGTAGATAGCTGTTTGCCGTCTCGTCGTTCTGCGTTCATCAATCTTGAATCTATCTGAATCTCATCAATCTAGAATTGCGGGGGGTCGCCGCGGCGTGGTCCTTTGCTGATCGTTGGATTATATCTTATATTCGTCGATCGTTGCGATTGCCGCTTCGATGGCCGTGTATGCCATAACACTCGGTGACACATCCTGCTGTCATGTCATGTCAGCTGCAGCTGTCACAGACAGAGACGTAAACATATAGTATATATAACAACGAAAGGTTTCAATTTGCCCTTCGCTTGTTCTAAAACATGGAGCATCCAGCATGGAGCATGGGGATGGGTATAAATACCAGGGTTTCTAGTGCTAGATCATTAGTTTTATTATTATAGATCGAGTTCGAAGTGAATGACACACGACAGTCGAGTGTCACTCACACTCGACACTGTGTGGAGTATCAAATTTCAATAGGAATAGCTCAACCGTAGCTCGAAAAATACCTGAGTTCGACGGTTTGGGCTTCCCGTTTCGCGTTTGGCTTTGGCGAACCTCTAGAATTATTCTGAATTCTCATAAATTGACACATGCGCATTAGGAAAGGCATAAGGCAACATCTAACGGTGGAAAGTTGTTATGGTTTAAAGATCATGGGAAAGCCCTGGCCACCAACTTTTCGTCGAGGCTTTCAGCCAATTCAGCGTGGAATCTCTCGATGTCCACGTCACACATGAAGATTTGGATTCAGATGCCACGTCCATCCATAGAATGGATAGACGCCCACAACAAGAGCTCTTCGCTTCACGGTCGAGTCCTCTTTTCGAGTCAGGTGTTGGGCAACACATACCGCCGCATATTGAATACTAACATAACATATAAGCATTGTAAATATGTTGTCCCAAGCTAAGACTCAACCTACTGCGATGCACCGCGCCGTTGCCACTAGCGCGGTACGAGATTCTCTGTTTGATGAGCCTACCCTGCTTACAACTGCATTACCACGCTATTCCCAAATGAACCATCGTGCCGTCCCATTTTTACTGTTGCGTCCCTTTTCAGGTCCAGCCCGTCACGACTGCTGCTATCGCTAGCTCGAAGAGAACCTCCAGCATTAACGAACGCAGGTTAATGCTGCCCCGTACGCTCCTGATTACAGTCTCACCATTTTGCATGCATCGCGCTGGAACAACGGACTGTCGCTGATAGTTGATTTTATGTAAACAGCGCCTGTTTCCCACGTAAAGCCACGAATAGCTCTCGCCAAGTAAAATTTTCGTCACACCGTCTCTCGGTAAACGCGTCCGAGGTCACCACGGAGACTTCAGACCAGACCGAGGAAGCCGCACCCCGCAAAGTTGTCAAGCGCCGGAGTAATAAGCCTCAACGGGAGGTTACTGTGCAAGCAGAAGATGTGGTTGCTGGCAAGACCTTCCCAGGCTCAGTGGTACGTATACCCCACATAGATATGGCTATCGTGACGTTCAAAACCTCCAACGGGAGGTGGCTCTCACAAGGGGGCGGCTCTCACAATATACGTTTTGCGCAGACCACGACCACTGCGTATGGCGCCTTTGTCAACTTCGGCGCTAAGAGCGATGGACTGGTTCACATTTCCGAATTGTCGGTAAGCCAGTTCCCTTTGATGTTTGTGTGTCTTTCATTGGTCTTAAGCGAGCGTACTCACAAACGGCACCTGCGGCTTCCAGGAGGGGTTTGTCGAGAATGTCGAAGATATCGTACAAGCAGGTGCCGAAGTCGAAGTCAGGGTTCTTTCCGTCGATCCTTCCAACGGCCGCGTTGCACTGTCGATGAAGAAGGTGAGTGGGGGAAGAATGGAAGGTGTCGTGTGCGGCGGGATCCTGTACACTTCTCGAGGCACAGTGGTTTAAGCATACATTTTATGAAGAGGTCTTTACAAACATCTTGACCATGCACGCACGTGGCGTGGAAGTGTGCGTCTGCAGTATATCATACGCACGTCATCTTTGCATAAATTCACTCGTGAGGGGTGCGCGTTGACACTGCGGCGCCGTGCACTTCAGCAGTTTGTTTCAGCCCCGCAAGCTCTCACAGTGCTGTTTCTTGTGGTTGGTGGGCGCTGCCTTGGTGGCCTGATCTCTCTTGCCGTTAACCAACAAAGTGATTTGCAAACGGAAATTTTGTTTGTTCGTACAGGAGGAGGCGGAAGGTGACTACGAGGCCGGTGGTGCCAGCGGCGTGGCCGTGGGCGAAGACGGAAGGCCCATGAGGGGCAAGGTGGCAACCCGCAAGAAGGGACCCAAGAAGGAGGGCATCTCATCCTCCGCGCCTTCTGTGCGTAAGGGCGAGGTACGCGCACTGCACAGTCGGGCGTCTGTTTCGAAACTTCCTTTTATCTATCTGAAGCTTTATCTTGAAGCGCAAGTATTCCATACTGACCACATTATGCACTCTGCCTACCCCCTCCCACAGAAGTATACCGCAACCGTCAAAACCCTCCAGCCCTTCGGGGCTTTCGTGGAAGTGAAGGAGGGTGTCGAGGGTCTTGTACACGTGTCCGAAATCAGCGAAGGTGAGCAACTTTACTACCATCACTTTATGAATGCGAAGAAGTTTCTAAGGTTTCTCCTTGTACTTGCGAAATAGCCACAGTGCTGACTTCTTAGCCAGTCGAGAGGCGTCCTGCTTTAACCCTGCATACATGGCAGTCTTGGGCACTGTGACCTAGCTCTCACTCGTCAGATTGAACTCGTGTTTTCCCCTTCACCCTCAAGACGGCTGGCCTCAAAAGAACTGAGTCGGAGCTGGTGTTGTTCAGATCGCGTCAACAGCCCCGAGGACGTCTTGAAGATCGGTCAGGAGGTCCAAGTGCGCGTGCTTTCTGTGGATGTAAGTATCTTACCAGTCGCACCGATCTCACGTTTTAGAGCTATGTGCATTGCGATGGAAGTTTTGAGAACTCTTCTTGCTCGACTCAAAACTGTTGAGAAAGCACGTGTCCACTCAGCAACCGTGCTTTGTTGAATCTAACAGGGAAACCGTATCAGCTTGACGATGAAGGAAGAGATCGACGTAAGCATTTTCCCGTTCCTCCCCTTCTCTGTTCACATCCGAACACTGTTGCGTAGTAGCCTAACCGAAAGTTGTGTGCTTTTCGACCTTCGGTGTCTTGTTGGTACTTGGAGAGGATTTTTATACAGCTGGCTGTTGGGTGTGTTGACAGCTGGCCGCCGCAAACGCTGAGGCCATTGAGGCGATGGGTTCCTCGCTGTCTCCTATGGAGCTCGCTCTGCTGAAGGCGGGCATCGCCCGTGACCAATACCGGGAAGCAGCTGAAGCTGAAGCTCCCGCCGCAGAGGCTGTCGTAGAAGAGGCTGCCCCTGCCGCAGAAGCTGTCGTAGAAGAGGCTGCGCCCGAGCCTGTTGTCGAAGAGGCACCTGCTGCTGTGGTAGAGGAGCCTGCTGCTGTCGAAGAGGCACCTGCTGCTGTGGTAGAGGAGCCTGCTGCTGAAGCTCAGACAGAAGAGGCTGCCCCAGCAAGTGAGTAAGAAGTCCTTCGACTCCTAACTGACTCACTGCAAAAACGTCAGATCTTTGTGCCAAGGAGTAACTAGGAAAGAAACCTTCCTTGACTATAGTCTAACTTGTATATAGCCCCCATAGAACTTTCTAGCTCTTCAGGAGTTAGGACACCTACAAAACATTTGGTATATATATATATTTATGGTGAATATGGAAATAGAATTTATCTTAATGCTCTTTGTGCTGCGGTCGGCCGTGCACTTGTATTGAGCTGCCTCATATCTCCTGCTGCAAGCAGCTCTTTCCGGCTTGATTAGCTGGGCTTTGAGTACCCTCGCTTTGCAGTTACCGCCAAGATGGTGAAAGAGCTTCGTGACAAGTCCGGCGCCGGAATGATGGATTGCAAGAAAGCCTTGAAGGAATGTGATGGCGACATCGAGACGGCCAGTGAGTGGCTGCGCAAGAAGGGTATTGCCAGCGCGGAGAAAAAGTCGAGCCGCATTGCAGCTGAGGGTGCTGTGGGAAGCTACATCCATGCCGGCTCCCGCATCGGTGTTGTGATCGAGATCAACTGCGAAACTGACTTCGTGGCTCGCGGAGACCGCTTCCAGGAGCTGATCGCCGACATGGCCATGCAGGTGCGCGCTCCTCCAGCGTCCCTTTTGCTTTTCACTGTGTTTTGATTGCTTCACAGATGTTAATTTCCAACACTCTTGCCATGCTCAGGTAGCGGCCAACCCTCTGGTGGACATGGTGAGCGTCGATGATGCCGATGCTGAGTGGGTGGCAAAGGAGAAGGCCATTGAGATGGGCAAGGAAGATCTGGCGAGCAAGCCTGAAAACATCCGTGAGAAAATGGTGGAAGGCCGCATCAGCAAGGCGATCAAGGAGAAGGCACTCCTCGAGCAGCCCTTCATCAAGGACAGCGAGAAGACGGTGAACGATGTCATCACAACAATGACCGCAGAGATTGGCGAGAAGATCTCCATCCGCCGCTTCATCCGATACAACCTCGGAGAGGGTCTTGAGAAGCGGGTTGAGGACTTTGCTGCCGAGGTGGCGGCACAGACTGCTAAGAAGGTGCGTCTCCTGCCATGGTATACATTGAGAGGCGAGGTTTCAAAATACTTTAGTATAGATAGGTGGGAAAAGGCTGCTGTGACTTTCATCCACTCGTTGATGCGTTGGATACGGATACTTTGGATATGCGAGCACAGCCACGTCAGTGTGTTGAGCAGAGAAGCCTGCTCGGGATTTTGATAGGAGTTTTTGGGTGCGTGCAAGTCCTGTAATAGTTATATCTTGTCGGGGGTTTGAGCGCGCAGAAGCCAAGGATAGGTGAAGTGAAGGATAGGTGAAGTGAAAGATAGGCCAGGGGGGGCCTTGCCGGAGGCTAGATGGTGGCCTGCCTAATGATCAAGTCTACGGGCGGTGGGACGTCTGCAGGAAGAGGCACCCAAGGCGGAGGAGCCCAAAGCAGAAGAGCCAAAGGCCGAAGAGCCCAAGGAGGAGAAGCCGGCGATCAAGATCTCTGCCAGCCTCGTGAAGGAGCTGCGAGGGCTGTCGGGTGCCGGCATGATGGACTGCAAGAAGGCGCTGGCTGAGAATGGCGGTGACATCCAAGAGGCAGCCGACTGGCTTAGGAAGAAGGGGATCTCCAAGGCGGATAAGAAGGCGAGCCGGATCGCTGCTGAGGGGGCTGTGGGTAGCTACATTCACGCTGGCTCCCGCATCGGTGTTCTCATCGAGATCAACTGCGAGACAGATTTCGTTGCCCGTGGCGACATCTTCAAGGGTATTGTTGAGGACATGGCCATGCAGGTTGCGGCGAATCCTACTGTGGAGATGGTAGCGCCCGAGGATGTTGATCAGGCTTGGTTGGCCAAGGAGAAGGAGATTGAGATGGGCAAGGAAGACCTAGCAAGCAAGCCTGAAAATATTCGTGAGAAGATGGTAGAGGGCCGGTTAGCCAAGTTGGTGAAGGAGCAGTCCCTGCTGGAGCAGGCGTACATCCGGGATCCTTCAAAAACAGTTGGGGAGTTCATCAAAGAGAACATTGCTTCTATCGGGGAGAAAGTATCTATCCGAAGGTTCACGCGCTACAACCTTGGGGAGGGGCTTGAGAAGCGCAATGAGGACTTTGCTGCGGAGGTTGCCGCTCAAATGGGTAAGTAAGTGCAGGAAGTGCCAAGTTTTGGTTGCGAACGTGGGAAATAGTCTCTTGTAGTAGTGAAAAACAGTAAATAATGACAATTATAATCATATCACCTAATAACTCCATGGTAGTTAATGCCATCATGACCATGGCCTGGAAATCACAATCGGTGCACGTTACTTAGGTCTCCGCTTGGTTGCGTGCAGGCATCACAGAGTTGGAAGGTCCGCAAATGCGAATGACATTTGTTGACCATGAGTGCATTCCACTGAACCCAAACCTTGAAACTAAAAGTTCCTTCCAATCAAATCATGGACTACTAAATTTAATGAAATGATTGACATAAGTTATGATTTGCTGTCTCGTCCGCCATCCATATTGTTCCCGCTAGACTTGCCTGAGCACACAAGGTCTCTGCAGTACGTCATCGGCATGCAGGGCATCGATTTGTTTGCAGCATAGTGCATGGCTGCAGCGATTTCGACCAAGCTGCAGACAACTGCAGTATGTTTTAGACATGGCAATATGTTCTGCAGATTCGCTGCAACATGACTGCAGTTTGCCTGCAGCAAATGTGTTACAACTTTCTAGGAACATAGGGTGTGCGAGTGTCAGCGAATCGAAGATACAACACTCACTAAAAGTGTGAGAAGGAAATTCGTCAACCTTGTAATCCCACAAGCACCAGATGCTTGTGGGACACAGATTGCACATACCTCATGTATGGAGCAAGCGAGCACAGTACCTGCCAAGGATCTTGGAAAAAGCCGCACATTCATCACACTGTCTACTGATCATTTCCCAGTGTAGTAGTTTCCCCACGTCTTCATCACCTTCGACCTAGTATAGCTTCGCTTGATGTGGTGGCCGGTATCAATGCGTGGTGACTGGTTGCGAGGCCGCGTCCGAGCTTTGCAAAATTGAAGAAAATGTGCTATGCGATGCTCGGATGCTCTTCAAGAATTTGTTTTAGAAAAACGTTGCGGAGCTGGCAACGTTTTGAGGATGGCGACTTGCGAGTTGTTCTTAAGAGTGAGCTCAAGCATGCTTAGCCAGCGCGGTACCGTAATTATAGTATTCACTCATCTGGTTTACCACCACGCATTGTGCGATTTGTGCCAAGCAACTCAATTACACTCTGGCTTACTACAAAGAGACTGGCATGCACCAAGCAACAAAGGCATCCGATATTACACAGACCGCGACTTACATGTACACCGGGCGATACCACCGGCACGACACATACGCGACGCTTTAGCCGGCGCGGGCAGGCGGCATGCAAGGCTGCAATGACGATTTACGGATGCGAAGTTGTATGGCACTGAGATTAAGGTATGCGTACGATAATGTACGCAACGTGACATTGCGGTGACGAGGCGCACCAGGTTTCAGTATACAATGGCGCAAAATACAATAGGTCCTCGACCGTATCTGAAATTCGTACCAAAGATCACTGAAATATGTTACCAATAACTATGCTTACACGTATATAATATGTTGCACTGTCTCGGTGACCGGATGTATATGTGCACAATATGTAACAAATCTATCCTGAGCGGCACTTTGGACGCCGCTAGTTAGCTTACACACAAACAATACTGGCAATTCGTAAGTGGCGTACGGTAGATATACCAGAGCATGGCTTTGACATAATTCTGATACCGTACTCGGCCGTTTGGCCGTGTCATGTAACTGTCGTTACTGACATGATGTGGTCATGGACAAATGTTTGCGACACAAATTTGTTCGGACCCCAGTGTGTCCAAAAATATGTGACCGTTTGTGCCGGTGGGCACGACGGCTGTGACATCTCTAGTGTGACGGGTCATGCGTATGGCTGATAGTATGAACTGAGATGTGAGAGATGTAGAATAATGGCATGTATGACAGTATGACAGTATGATACGATGACAGTATGACAGTATGACAGTATGACAGTATGGCATCGTGGCAGTATGACAGTCTGATATCATGTCAAGATTCGACAGGGAGATACAGAAGTTCCGAGAAAATGGCAAGTATGACAGTATGACCGTATGATACGATGCCAGTATTGTCCGGAACCGGAGTCTCTGAGCCGCGGCCGAAGCGATCGAGATTCGATTATTCGAGGTTTGTTACATTTTAGAAGCTCAGAGACTCCGGTCTTTTATGCCAAAACCAAGAAAACAGCCGTACCTGTTTTCAAGTCCTCTCTGCTGTTTATCTGGTGATAAAAATGCAGCGTGTGCAGCGTGATCATCCCCCCCGCCCATTTTGGAGAGCGCAATTATCCTACAAGACATGGTAGAGGCATATTTACTTTGGTTTTCACCTCAATTCTGAACCTTTTCCCTACACGAAGTTGTAAAGAGCGCGACATCATGGGTGAGCAAACGCCATCTCCCCACGTTCATTGCTTTTACTGTATTGTCCGGAAACGTGCGACGATGGGCGCAGATTTTACGTGCGCATCCTGAAAACACTTGAACAACTCACACTAGGTATCTAGCGTTGTATGTGGGACCGCCTTTCACGTTCCAGTTGGGGTTTGCTCACAGGGTTCGCAATAAACCGACATTTGCGAGCGTATGTAGAATCTCGACTACAGCTCGGTTGCGTCTGATGATGGACGGTAATGAAAGGTGAAGATCCCCTCTACCACTTCCACAACTCATATCCTTGTTGTTAAGTGATGTAGGGGACCGTTTTTGACGTTCCAGTTGGGGTTTGCTTGCATGGTTCGCTAGAAAACGAGATATCTGAGCGTTCGCTAAATCTAGTATACAGCTCGGTTGCGTCCGAGGATGGGCGCAAATGAAAGGTGACGAACCCCTCTACCACTTCCGCAACTCATACCCGTGATGTTCTGTGATGTAGGGGACCGTTTTTTACGTTACGGTTGGGGTTTGCTCGCAGGGTTCGTGCTAGAAAACGAGATTTTTGAGCGTTCGCTCAATCTTGTATACAGCTCGGTTGCGTCTGAGGATGGGCGCAAATGAAAGGCGACGAACCCCTCTACCACTTCAGCACTTCATACCCGTGATGTTCTGTGATGCAGGGGACCGTTTTTTGACGTTACGGTTGGGGTTTGCTCGCAGGGTTTGCTAGAACACGAGATTTTTGAGCGTCCGCAGATTCTCGACTACAGCTTAGTTGCGTCTGATGATGGGCGGGAATAAAAGGTAACAACCCCCTCTACCACTTCCGCACCTCATATTGGTGATGTTCAGTGATGCAGGGGACCGTTTTTTACGTTCCTGTTGGGGTTTTCTCGCAGGGATCCATGAGTACAATGGTGACATTATTTTGGCATTATGTATTGGCAAGATTATTTAATAGATTTTCTACCGAAGTGGTTTCCATATTATGCTTAAGCTCTATTGCGTTATAACGGCGGCAAACCCTCGAAGGTCAGTACTCTCTGTGTATTAACTCAGGCATAAATGATGTCACCTTCAGACTTTCACATGAATGCCATAATTTCTTCAATGATAGAAGTCCCTTCCTGGATCTAGTCTGCACAAACCATTGCCCATATTTCGTTCATGAAAATATACCGATCAGTTGCACTTTGATGTGTTGGCGAGTGCCGCACTCACAGTATGCATAATGTGGCGCGCGCACCAAAATATAAAAGTTCCGAAGCGAGTTGCACTGTGTAGTGTTGGCGAGTGCCGCACTCACAGTATGCATAATATGGTGCGCACACCAAAATATAAAAGTTCCGAAGCGAGTTGCACTGTGTAGTGTTGGCGAGTGCCGCACTCACAGAATGCATAATGTGGTGCTTGCGCCAAAATATAAAAGTGCCGAAGCTAGTTGCACTGTGATGTGTTGGCGAGTGCCGCACTCACATTATGCATAATGTGGTGCGCGCACCAAAATATAAAAGTTCCGAAGCGAGTTGCACTTTGTAGTGTTGGCGAGTGCCGCACTCAACTTTTGGAATGGGAGTGGACAAAGCGGATGTCAGATGGGTTGTTCACAACACAATGCCTCAAACTATCGAGAGTTATGTGCAAGAGATTGGCGGGTAGGTCGAGATCTATTGGATGCCACATGCTTGTTATTATATGATCCGAAGGATAGCGAGATTTAATTTCGATAGGTGACGCCATTTTTTATTGGGAATTTACTTTCAATATGTTTGCCCAAATTTATTGCATCGAATGTACACGTCAGCTAAACACTTC
Organism: Cymbomonas tetramitiformis; assembly: GCA_001247695.2. Classification (NCBI taxonomy): domain Eukaryota; kingdom Viridiplantae; phylum Chlorophyta; class Pyramimonadophyceae; order Pyramimonadales; family Pyramimonadaceae; genus Cymbomonas; species Cymbomonas tetramitiformis. The sequence goes on along the minus strand of LGRX02029096.1, from coordinate 4,843 downwards.
GGATTGATCCTGCATGTCACAGTCACATAATCGGTGGCTTTTCGCGTTGCGTCGACCTCCGCTTCGCTTTTGCAATAGATTGTCGTTTTGTACAGTCTCCTTGCTTGATTGCTATTTGTTAAATATGCAATTTTAAGTTGAGCCGGAACGCTTCCGCCCCCCGCAATGTGCCCCGCCCAGTGAAGTAAAGATCTCTAAGATCATGTATTAATCTAAGTATCATATTGCTATAAAATATTATCACACATTCATACTGAGTGTGTTGGTACCCGTTTCACCTAGGATGATAACATATATCGCATCTTTTGGAGGCTTCAAAATCCTGAAATTTCGCCCGCTTTACCCAAATGAACGCGTCAGCCCACTGCGAGATGTGTGGCTGACCGTTCAGTCTGTACAATTTATTCCTGAAATATAACGCATACGAAATACTGTTTTTGCTATCGATCGCTTCCCTCATCCGATACGCATACTCGCTTGCAGTCGAGAGCGCGAATGAAGGAAGAAACCCTTGCGGAAATGTGGATGCGGTTGCCATCCGCGTTTCCGCTACAGGTAACAGCGCACTGTGAGATGCTCAAAATATGCTGCATATGTGTATGCGATGTATGTGATATGCTGTGCAGTGCTGTATGCGTTTCTGCTGGGCGCGAGTCGAGATGGCTGGCTCGACTCACGCCCATTACCCCCCCTCACAAGAACCGTCCAGCATCCTGATTACTGGACGGATGTTGCTCGCGCAAAAAATATGTTGTTCCTAACACTAATTAAAATGCGTATGCAAAGTTATGTTGTGTTCGGTATCGGTCAGTATACCGAAAACAACAGCTGATGCATAGTGACTCACGGGGCACGGAAATGTGGATGCGGTCGCCATCCGCGTTTCCGCTACAGGTAAAAACAGCGCACTGCGAGATGCTCAAAATATGCTGCACATGTGTATGCGATGTATGTAATATGCTGTGCAGTGTTGTATGCGTCTCTGCTGGGCGTGAGTCGAGATGGCTGGCTGGACTCACGGTCGCATTTGTTCGGTTGTGAGGACTGAACCAGTCTCACAAGGGTGCAAGTAACACTTACAGGGAATATGGTACTAGGACCATAGGTTGCTATCGGAATGCTTTGTATACTGTCGGATATTTCTTTATACTTAGATGAACTTTCACTGTTTGAAGTTACAAGACACCAGAGGTCAGTGCCAATGTGTAACTAATTCAAAAACTGACATGAGAGCTTGTTCAGCTCTTTAAGTAGTAACATGTCGACTCGAATTCCCTCAGATCTCATCCGAATTCGACAGTCACATGCTCAGTCACTTCATGTTCACATATCCTCTGACAGGTCCTGTCATTTGGCCCTTGGGCTGTAGCTGCCAGTCATACAGTGATCTCTGCTCTGAATTACTGAATAGTCATAGATCTGATGATGTGGCAAGATCTGGGACTCTCCTGGTTTCCCTCCAGATCTGTGTGGCTGTTTGAATATAAAATGGTTCCCCCCCCATTTCTGGAATGGTTTCCCACCAATTCTCTCAACCTGATCTGCTGTGGTTGCAGATGTTCAAAAAGTCACAAGCTGTCAGTCACCCTTGTCATACCTCGCGGTCATACTGGTGACTGTCACTGGTGCTGTCACTCGTCATTCAGACACGACTGTCTCTCGTCTGACTCGCGATACACCCTAGTACAACTCTCCCCCCCTTTGCGGCGCGCCTACGTCCTCGCTAGGCTGTCCTGCGTGCTCTTATGTACATAGTCAGGGAAGGTTAGCATGCACTTTGCGACAAGATCGGGCTGCTAAGCCCTCGGTTCTCGGGTCCGTGCCCCCCAGTCCTCGGGTCCGGGTCCCCCATACGGTTCTTGGGTCCGTGCCCCCCAGTCCTCGGGTCCTACGTTTCTGGACGCGTGCAATACATCGTATTGAACACATATTGCAGGCATATTGCACGCGTATTGACAATAAATGTTCAATACAATAAAAAATGTTACAATATGTGTGCAATATGCCTGCAAGCGCTCCAACATGTGTGCAACATAGTATTGCAGTGAGCCCTCATGTATTGGAGACATATTGAAGTTTCGATGCAGAGAGTTATTTCAATATGCCTTCAACACATGTGTAGTATAGGGTTGGAGACATGCACCATGCATGTCGCAAACACTATGAAGGCATGTTGCAGACATATTGCCCACATATTATATACATATTGTATACATATTGTATACATATTGTAAGTCAACATTCAATATGTTGGATACACACTGCGGACCTACTGCATACGTATTGAACATGTAAACTCAATATGTTGTATATATATTGTGGACCTATTGAATATGTATTGAAACGGAACATTCAGTATGTTGGATACATACTGCGGACCTATTGCATACGTATTGAACATGTAAATTCAATATGTTGTATATATATTGTGGACCTATTGAATATGTATTGAAACGGTGCATTTAGTATGTTGGATACATACTGCGGACCTATTGCACACATATTGAACATGAAAATTCAATATGCTGTATATATATTGTAGACATATTGAATATGTATTGAAACGGTACATTTAGTATGTTGGATACACTGCGGACCTATTGCATACGTATTGAACATGAAAATTCAATATGCTGTATATATATTGCGGACATATTGCATATGTATTGAAACGGTACATTTAGTATGTTGGATACATACTGCGGACCTATTGCATACGTATTGAACATGAAAATTCAATATGCTGTATATATATTGCGGACATATTGCATATGTATTGAAACGGAACATACAGTATGTTGGATACATACTGCGGACCTATTGCATACGTATTGAACATGCAAATTCAATATGCTGTATATATACTGTGGACATATTGCATATGTATTGAAATAAAAGTTGCCTATATTGGATATATACTGTAGACCTATTGCATGCATATTGCACAGACATATTCAACATGTTGCAAGTATGCTGTGGACCTATTGCATATGTCAACGAGAGGCATATTGAACACAATTAATATTGAATACAATTACAAATTGTCAAATTTGTTTCACAAATGCTCCCCTTGCCGTACGTAGGCTACGTCCACTACAAGGTTTTTTATTTTTGTTCTTCCCTCGCGCATGAAGGCCTTCTGCAAGAGGAGGGACGCCTCCGAGCCGGGATTCCCCACTCGGGGGCTAGCGTCCATCCCTTCCGGGAGGCGCTTGTCCACCTCCTTCATGATGTAGGAGATGGCGCTGCGGACATATGCATATGGCTTCTCTTTGCAAAGCATCTTCATGTCGAGGATATCAGTTACCTGCAGCCCCACCAAACGAAATACATGTGTCAAATATTGGAAATATAGTACAGTACTATTACAGTACTATTACAGTACTATAACAGACATATTGTACACATATTGTGCACATATTGAAAGGGTTGGTGCGCACCTTGATACCGATGAGCCCCTCGGTGAGGGGAAAATCGGGGCCGTCCATGATGTGGTTGGGGAGAATATCCCCAACCGCATTCGCCACCACCAACCCGGCGAACAGCCCGACGTTGGCCTTCAATCGGCCGGTGTTCGTCACGAGTCCGCCTTTGTCGGGACGGAGCGAACTCTTCATCGCTTCGTACTCCGTTTGAGCCCCCGCGTACACCACCACCTCTTTCCCCACCTTGAAGATGTCTTCAACATTGGGGGCTTCGGGCTTGGCAAGCTTGGCGGGCTTGGCCGGTGACGGGGCCGGTGACGCGGCCGCCTTGGCCTTGCCCTTTGCGGATGCGGAGGCGGGGCCCTCCGAGGCCTTGGCCTTGCCCTTTGCGGATGCGGATGCGGAGGCGGGTGCTTTTTTGGCCTTGGCCTCCACCTCCTTTTTCTTGGCATCCGCCTCCAGGCGGTCAGCCTCCTCCTCGTCGTCGTTGTCGGGGGCGTTGTGGTCGTAGAGATAGGCGACTGCAAACAAAAAATGCTATCAACCGTAAGTTTTATGTCGTATGTGTACAGTATGTTACAGGTATGTTACAGGTATGTTGCAGGTATATTACATACATATTGCAGGCATATTGTTGCCCTACCTTTCAGAAAGGAGCACAAGTATGCTGAGTATGCTCAAGGTGTGCTGTGGCATGCTTCACATATACTGCGAGCGTGTGTCAAGTGTATTAGAGGGTGGGAACGTACCCAGCCGCCGTCTTGCCTCCCCTTGCAAGCACTCCACCTTGCTGTTAGGCCCCTCCTCCAATTCGAATTCGGGGAGGGCTTTGAGCACCTCCATCTTCTTGGCGATTTGCCGCACCGGGCATGTGGTAGGGACCCCCTCCTCCATACACGTGGTGTACGGATGTAGCTTTTGAGGGTCCACCCACGTACACATTCCGGTTTTCGTGTCGGTCGCCCACCGGCCGCACTTCCAAAGATATCGGTTGTTGTTCACGATCGAACGGGCTTTCGCCCGCACGAAGGAGTTAGTGGGCGCGGTCGCCCACTTGCAGCGGTTTTGTACCGCGGTGACGTACTTCGACACCGCGGACTCTTGCTTCGGCACGTGAAGTAGGGGCTCAAGACGCCCGTCCTTCACGCGCAATTCTGCAAGTAATTCTCCCCAAACCCTTCCCAAATCAATATTTTTTCATGCAACGAAGGAACCAAGTTAAGTAAACGAAGCCGCATGCTTAGTACGTACCAAACTCCTCGTGACATGCTTTAATTAGTTGAGCTTCGAACGCGCTTCGAGCCCCCTTGCGCCTTTTTTTGCTCCCTTCCCCCCCTCCCTCCTCATCGTCCTCGTCGTCTTCCTTCGCCCTTTTCTTGCCTTTGTCGAGGAAAGCCAATGGGGTTTCCTCGATCCCT
>LGRX02029094.1:0-22415 GCA_001247695.2 Cymbomonas tetramitiformis | reverse complement strand
CCTTTGATTGGAGGCCCACACAGAAAAAGATTGCCAGATGGTTCCTCAATGTACTTCCTAAGTCCAGAGTCACGGAGAAGAGGCTAGAATACACAGGAGTCAGCCCTGATATTTGGAATGAAGTTATGAACGAAAGCGACAAAGTACTTCCTTCCTCGCTTTGCCCATGGCCCACTCAAGACCCTCCCTATCATCAAAGTGATGCTGAGCATTATTATGGTGGTCACCATGACACGACAATCACCAACGCAAATTCAAAGCCCTTTATTAGCACCGTGAAATGGCCCAAAGTACTTACACTCATGGGATACCTCCCTCCTCTTTTTGGTACTGTCCTCAACACGATAGGTGTTCCCCGTGGCAAGATTAAACCTCTCCTCCAAAAACTTTCAAGAATCTGTAGGCAACACACCAAAAATAGGCGAGACGTGTTTCTATTAAACACCACTACCACCTTAAACACTGACCCGCATACAGTTGACATCTCGAGCAGTGAGACCATGACAGAAACAGAAGCTGTGCAGCAATCAAACGACTTTCTTCAAACCCTTCTGCAGTAATTTTCAAAAGTCTTGCAATACAAGATGGTTCCCCGTCCCCTAGGGGAGGGGCCCCTCCCCCTCCCCTCCCCCACCACCCCCTCCCCCCGCCCACCCCACGACCCCCTTCCTCAACGTCTCCAAATACCCCCTTAATTCTTCGACTTCCTTCCCCACCGCTCAGATTCAGCCACCCCTCCACTCACCCGGCCATGGCTGCTTCTCCATCTTCTAGAGTTTTTTGCTTAGCGCCTAGCTTTTTCTCTAGATGTCACCCTGCTGAAAAGTGGGTTGAGCCCCTTTGTGGGCGCGCTATAGTAGAGGGAGTAGCCCCTGGTGTTTTCACTAGCCTGCTTTGCAGGGATACCGCACTCTCAGGACTTTGTCCCCTTTGCTAGCGTAAATGTTTTATTATTATTATTATTATTTGGACATCGCACCGTGCTGAGCAAGAAGTATCGGGAGCAGAAAGCAATGGCAAGGCAACTGAGGAATGCACCTCGTGTGCCTGCTTTGGCTGAAGAAGAAGTTGAAAAGCGAGGAGAATTGAGACATATGACCAAGGCTCGGGTGCGCGAAGCTAGCGCACTGCAGTGGGGGCTTGAGCTGGTCATCACGGTGCCCTCCGAGGTGAGGCGCTTGGCGACAGAGGTGGACTGGAAGTCCATCGATGGCGTGTGGGACCCATGGGCAGGTACTGCTGGGGTCATCAGTGAGGTGATGGTTGAGCAATGGCCGCAGTTGAGATTTATGAATAATGACTGGAACTCTCAGCTGGGTTGGTCTGAGGCGCATGACGCACTTCAGCCAGGTAACTATCGCATATGGAAGGAGAAGTATGGTGTCTGTGATGCCGTGGTGACTTCGCCCTGGTTTGCAGCGCTGGATATCGCGTTTCCATTGGCAGTTATGGCCAGTCGTGTGGTGGCATGTGTCCATGTTCCTTCTTACTATTTGACAGACATGACCGAGAGCAGAGCCGCGTACTTCAGACGATTGAGTCAGTCTGGACGCTTGCATGTGATTGGACATCTAGAGCATGGACCTATTGGCCGCAAATGTATGTGGGTTTTGGTGTTCAAGAACCCGCTGGTCAGAGCCAGGATGTTACAGGGTGGAGAAGGTGAAGGCATTGGTATGTTCACTTTCAGTTTGGGCAAGTTCATGGCAGATGGTGATACGACCCAATATGCTGAACAAGCCCATATTTGAGTCTGTGCTGCTGCAGGCAGCAGCTACAGATGGGGGATGTTGGAAATCTGGGCTTGCATTTAAGAGCTTAGCGTTCGATCTCAGAATATCAGAATTTCAAAAAATTTGTAGCTCTACGATCTTGTGCTGTGTTGAGACTGCCTGGATAATTGCCGACACAAGTGAATGTTAAAGACGAGTTTATGTCTATCCGCGAGTGTTAAGATTGCTCGGACCCGACAGTATTCGTCCCATCATGTGCACACGTTTGCGACAGCTGTAACAAACGCCGGCTTCTCATGGTACCGCGCCGGGTTTGTCCAGCTGGTGACACACGTGACAGATATGACAAGTATGACAGGCTTCGCATAAGATGACTGCTCGAGAGGTGCAGACCGGCCAGAGAAGATATGGTCATCATCGGGTGACCAAGAAGTGATAAGATGAAGATGACAGTGACTACTCTGCCACTGACGTGTCAGTCAAAATGTGGTGAACGGTAACATTGTTAGAGCTGGCATGGAATAATTGTTGGAAATTTGGGCTTGCATTTAAGAGCTTAGCGTTCGATCTCAGAATATCAGAATTTCAAAAAATTTGTAGCTCTACGATCTTGTGCTGTGTTGAGACTGCCTGGATAATTGCCGACACAAGTGAATGTTAAAGACGAGTTTATGTCTATCCGCGAGTGTTAAGATTGCTCGGACCCGACAGTATTCGTCCCATCATGTGCACACGTTTGCGACATGCTGTAAATATTGTAGGTCCCTGGGTCCATGACTATAGACTGTAGGTCCAAGGGTCCATGACTATCGACTGTAGGTCCCTGGGTCCATGACTATCGACTGTAGGTCCCTGGGTCCATGAGCGCAAGCTAACGATGTGCCATGTGTCGAGTGATGTCACGAGAAGGACTAAGAGTGAGACTGTGACTATTGTATGCGTACTAGTACTATGCATATAGGTAATAGCTACTGTCTAATATCAGGTCCTGTATGAATTACTTGATCCGTTCGATGTTGGATCTGCCTATGATCGACCGATGCACTTGTGTGCAGGGTATTTAAGCCCTCATGTCACTTGATTCAACATTCTTCCTCGACCGACACACTCGACACTGCTGCTCTGTCGCTCGAGTGCGAAATTTTTGGACTCACCCACCCATGGTTGAGCCTTCTGTTTGTATAACATGTTGAGGCTCTCCCTTCCCCTTGGTTGGCAGTGGTGCCCTTGCTGCAAGGGGAATAGAAATAAAATAATCAAATAGTTTATACTTTATTTCTATTCCCATTGCCTTGCTGAGCCTTTAGATTCGCTAGCTCTTCGCCAAATCTCTCACTAGCTATCGGACCTGACGTGAGGGACAATATATCTGAAAATAAATTTATTAAAGACGGTTAGTCACACAAACCGTCATGAACAGAAAAAAACTTTGAACTGTCGGATGAAAATTTTGGTTCATGGTCCGAAAGATCGAGAACTTCAATCGTAAAAGATGAGTTTCATATAGCCAATCCAATGTACTTCGTGATGCTTAAATAGGTCTGCATTATCTTTTACGATGTTGTAAATCATGTCTGCTACTTCTTGAGTTGATGAGCAATACGAACTCGTGGTGGTGATGAAGCTGTAGGTGTAGATCGGCTGCATCAACTTATATTGGCAGACAAATCAGGGTACCGCTTCAATATGATCAAGGTACCGCTTCAATATGAACAAGTCCTTTTTCGTGCGGAGTTTTGCCACACGAAGCTTTCGAAGGAGTGCTAATCCAGAGAATAGTCGTGTGCAGATATGGTGGTTGGCCTCTGTGTTCACGTTCGCAGTGCTATTCTCTTCTATTTTTCTTGGCTCGCGTGCTACCGATGAATGGAAGTTGGAAACTATATCGCGCTTGAGCAGCACTCAAAGTGTTGCGTGCATCCTCATTCCTGTGGTTTTGCTTATACTTTGCACGGCAATGTTTGTATGTGTACGACGACGAACCAAAAGGCATCATGCGCTCAAACTTGAAGAGGAGATTAAGCATTTCACTCAGCCGCAAACGCAGCAAGCTCGCGCCTCAACATTTCCGGGGTGCGAACGTTGTAATGGCGCACTTTTTTTGTTGTTGATAGTATAACTTGAAAATTTGACAGTAGATACAAAGGCATTTTGCTCCCTGAAGGAGCGAAACTGCTGTCTGCAACCGCACGTCTATACACTTTTCGATCTTGGCCGCTTCGATACGAGGTTGTCCTAAGCACGCGAACTACAGTCGAAATGCGTCAGCAAATAGTCGTAGAGAATGCAACTTGTTTATAGTTTTACAGACTTTTCGTGAAGTTTTGCAGGTTTCCTATGGGCTGGTACGGCCTGATAGATTCCAAGGCATTAACAAAGGGCGCTGTTTTCCCACTCCAAGCAGCCGGGATAGACCTCGTTGCATTTCGTGGAGGAGATGGCAAGGTATGCCAGCTGATACCTACTGTTTCTTCGTTTCTCTGTAAGACGAAAACGGGGAGGAACGCTTGTCCCTCTCAGATTATTCCGGCAATGTGCTCTGTAGGATACTGAAATACGAAATTGCTAGCCAGTGTGCATACCATGACGTCAATGAAATATTTGCCGTGCGCTTTCCTATGTGTACGACCCCTGATCGGAGAGTTCACTGAAGGCTGTAGTGTCCAAATAGGCGGTTGCGAGAATGTAACTTCCACACGCTTTGATCCGTTCGCTAACGCTGCCAACTGCCGTCACCGCAGCTCTAAGGAATTGACTTGAAGGAATTGGTGTTTGCACTATGACAAACTCTTTATATTAGTTGTAAATGCTTCAGGCAGCTATTCTCGATGCATACTGTCCACATCTTGGAGCGCACCTGGGATATGGAGGTACAGTCCAAAGTGTCAGAGGAGTCGACTGCATCCGCTGCCCCTTCCACCACTGGTGCTTCTCAGCGCAAGGTGATTGCATAGAAATTTCGTACACAGACAAGAAGATCCCTAGCAACGCGAAAGTTCACGCCTGGCCAACCATGGAGTGGGCAGGGCGGGTATGCTTTTACTACCACCCAGGTAGCACACAGTCGTTGCAGGCTGAAACTTCATGGCCTTGCGTACTTGTATCTTGATAGCAGACTATCCGTGATCTCTTGTCAAGTTTTTCACCTCTGAAAATGAGCTTAAGTGGCATCCTGACTGTACGGTGCTTTGGTCTAAGGTCTTAGCTTTGACCTTATTGACGGTCGAACGGCATTGTATGTCGATGAGAAACTTTCAGTTGCTTTGGGGAGAGTTTATGCAGACAAAGAAGAGCCTGCATATCTTCCGCCAGACTGTTCAGAATGGGACTCAAAGATGTGTCAGTCAGAGGGCTTGGAGCGCATCATACGAACACACGTCTGTGAGGCACGTCAACTCTGTTATGCGCACTATCAATTTTGTTGAGAAATGATGAGAAATAATAGTTCCATGAGAACCGTGTATAGTGGTGAGGTGCGGTTGCTGCGGAAGCAAGTAGATTATCCTCACCTGCATTCACGTGCGGCCGTCTGCTTTCCCGCAGGTTATGGAGAACTGCTCTGACCCGGTTCACTTTCAAACACTGCACTGCCACGCCTGGCTCCCCATCCCTTTCCTCAGCAGGTTCACTGCTTTGACACACCACATCACTTGCTCTGAGAAGGACTACTTTCTGGATTTTGGGAATAAGGTACCTTCCCTGATTCCTCGTCTTGATGGGTTTATTGGTACACTTTGCTCTCAGGCTGTTTTAACTCGGTAAGTGTGCCAAACGAACGTATGCTCATAATCATATTGCCACAGTTGCCAAGTTGCCTGTTCCCCACTGAAGTATCGCAAACTTGTCCTTGTTGTGATGTGCTCAACAGGTCGAATTTCGCTTTTGCGGATATTTAATCCCCTCTTTTATGGACGTCCCTATCGATGTTCACGTGACCTTTGTTGGGTTGACTTTGATGGTATTCCGTTTTAAATCAAAGAAGTTTGGGGCCACCTATGCATGCAAGTCGTTAAATCAGGTATCGGGTGCTTACTCGTACTATGCGGTTATTTGTGAAATCTAAGTCGGTTTTCTTTTGCTTAATATTTTATTTTCGCCGAAATTAACAAAGATAGGTTGTCTCTTTGAGTACCTCACAGGTGGCACCAACTGTCATCGTTGAGCGAGATATCTGGTACAAGGATCCCGAAATGCCGTATTTACTGTTTTTGTTCATCAAAGCTCAAGCAAAGAATGGATTTGAGGAAGACTTTTTGGTTTGGGAGCATAAAGTGAGTATCCTTGTCTTTCAACAACGGAAGATTGATGCTTTATGATGCCTCAGTTGAAGTCTGGGCTTCTAATTTGCGTTCGTGCCTTTGCTAACTGGCAGATATGTCAGAAGAAGCCCCTTGTAGTTTCTGGTGATGGAGCGATCATGCGCCGCCGCCGGTGGATGAGTAAGTTCTACCCACAAGATGTAAGCAATTGGTAGAAAGGCGTGAAGGGAGAAAGAGAGAGAGAGAACAAGAGAATGCTCACCTTGTTTAGTTCTCTGTGGAAAAATACTCAATTGAGTCATGATTTCCCTTGTTCTACATTTAGAAGAAGGCGATTATGTGAAGGACGCACAATCCATCCAAGCAACTTGCTACTTTGCACATTTTGTCATCAAGCATATGATTAATAAAGCCACCATTGTGTAAGATGCAAGCAGTCCTGCAATACCACCTAGCAGCGCGGCATTGAGTGATGATTGCAACGCGGCGCGGGTAACATCGTATCAAAGCCGCTGTCATAAGTGGCTATATTTATAATGCAGACCTATTTTTTTCTAGGGTTCGTTGTAGTATGCGCCTAGGCAACTGTCATATATGGTAGTATGCGCGTAGGCAAATTATTTAATGGTAGTATGCGCGTAGGCAAATGATTTAATGGTAGTCTGCCCGTAGGCAGACTACCATGATTTTAATGGCAATTTACCCGTAGGCAAATGCAATTAATAAGTGATAATGTGTAGACAGATCGTGTACAACAAGGTATGGTATCGGTCGTGCCGATATTCTGGTTTATCGGTACATCAGAATATCAATATCAATCGTTGGCCATGTGTTCAATATCAGAATCATTGCTATCGATCGATTGACGCCAATGAGATATCATTATTCATCGATTGAACGCTCGGAATATCCGTATCAGTTGATTGACCATGATGGCTTATCAATATCGATTGATCAGTATCGCGGATTTGCGATATCACTTGGAATTGATATATCGGAGTATCAAGTATCGTTCCGTGATACTGCCTAAATCGGGGCGGCTTCATCGGCCCATAAAAACGATCGTGGCCGATGATTCGATTTATTTAGGCATGCTTGTTGCACGCCAGATCGATTGACCATTCAAAGTGTACGTATTCCGTGAATTCAAAATAAGCCCTAAAAGCGTGGGTACTCCGTAGTCATACGCATACCATTGATACCATATGTGGTAATGGTGCAGTGCGAGCTTCGTCAGTACGTCTCGACTATCTTGCCTTTCGCTAAGACAGATGTAGCGCGTGCAGGGAATTGTGGAAAGTCAATTCTCGTGAGTTTACTTCTTGACGTAAAATTTCCGGGTAATTCTTAGTCGTGTCTGCCTCTATTGCTGGGATGGAGCGCATTCTCCACTGGCATCGGTATGCTTGCATTCCGATTTGAGGAAACGAATATTTGAGGGGGCAATACAACACTCGCCGATGGCGTTGCATTGAGCTAGCGATGGATGTTGGAAGATAGAAATATAGCACTTTTTGTCGAGAGGTGAAAATCAAATATGATGTATCGATAATATCGATAATCCGATATATCGGCGAATTCAGGGCAATATCATTATTGATTTACACATTTAAGCTATCGAAATCGATTGATGCCTGAGGCAACATCTCGGAGTAAATTGATTAGGACCCGCGCGGATTAATCGAAATCGATCGATGTGAGCTTTAGTTAATCGGATTCGATTGATTACCCTATAGAATATATCAAAATCGATCGATAGGTGCTCACACAACCGATACCATACCCGGGTGTACAAGCTTGAACTGCACTGTCGACACAGCCCTCCAAAATAACGTTCACCTGTCGCATAAATCAACCATGGCTCGCAAGGAAAGACTGCGTGGTAGCAGGAACTACAGGAGCTGGCCCAAAAGACTTTACGCCAATCGTAGCGCAGGAAAGCACGACAACCGCACATGTCACTTTGCCTCGTCAACGTGATATGCCATCAACGCGAAGCCGCACCAGGTCAAGCACCAGCGAGGTACAGCCGCCGAGGATCATGTCTGCCCCTGTAAAGCCACCTTCGTCAGGTACATTCCCTAAGTTTCATGTTCACCTCCGTCCTCACTTCTGTTTTTTTCACGCATTCGCTAGCTTGTCGCGCAGTTGAGGAAGAGCGTAGCGCGGAAGAACAGGGCAATGCAGAGGACGATGACGAAGACGAGGGATCGGAGGAGGAGGACCAGGACCAGGACCAGGACCAGGACCAGAATCAGGACCAGAAGGATCCTCCCACTGCTGACTGTGTTGCTCAGTATGCAGAGCATCGGCGTGAACAAAAGCGCTTATGCGCCCAAAACGCCGCAAGACCATGAAGGCCGCTTTGTTTTAGGAGAGTGCGCCAACTGAATCAGAGGCCACCTTGCATATATTGAATGAAGAGCACACCCCTCGGGACCACCTTATTTTCGTGGGCCAACTACTCCCTTCGCGCGTGCTGCAGCGTTGCTGAAAATGTCGGAGGTTTCTGAGCGTGAGGGGAAACTGTCCCAGTATGGTCAGCAGAAGCATCCTGGTTTGGGCAAGCGGTGTGTAAAAAAAATTGGACCACTTACTTCCTGGGTGTGCACTGGATGGCACTTGCACGCACTGCATGGAGTGGCGCCCCTTCAAAAAGGAAGGTCAATGGCGTTGCACCACAAATGACACCCATGGCCCCCGCAAAATGACCAAGTTGGCGCGTCGCTTTTGCCGACCGACATTTGCATTGTCATTGACACGCCTAAAACGGACCTTGGCAGAGCCCCCTCGCGGATACCCGAAATCATCCTACGTGGCATGCTAAGGCAGCCGACAAACAAAAATGTGGTTTTTAAGTGATGAAAAACATTTACGCTTTGCTCAGCTTTTTATTTACTTGCTTTCAAAATATTTGTATGTTTTCGAATTTTGACTTCGGGTCGCAGTTAAGAGAACTTGACTGTTTTCGCAGGTGGCTCCAGGTTCATCTTGCGAGCCCCGATTTTCCGTTCATGGGCTCAAAGGTAACGGTAATGGTGCTCTCTGGCTTCTATCGATGGACTTCAAACTCTGTTACAAGATTTTTTGACACTACAGGAAGGGGTTTTTATATTCCTTATAGGGAGCAGCGCGTCCAGAGGAGATTCCTCTGGCGGGACCTCGTGTGTGTCCTCGAGTTTAATCACCCCTGGTCCCCCCTCTAACGCGTGTGTACTTTAGTGTCTGCAGATGCGCCTGGTGAGTTCGAAAAAATCCTAAGACCATATGTCATAGGAGTATTTTACTCCGCGGGTTGGTCTCGGCTGGTGAGCGGCTGCTTTAAAAAAGAAAAATCGCGATAACTTCCACTATGCGTTCTTCGCAGGCTAGAAAAGATGAGCCTCGGCCCAGCGAACTTCGTTCTGAGGGCGCAGCAAGCTCGTTGCAGCCTGCGAGTCTCGTGTATTTACCTTAGGTTGGCTTCCTTGACTCAAAGGCTTCCTCGTGTATGTGTGCATATTTCGTCCTTGCGTTATACGGTATTTTGGGGGCTGCAGTCTGAGTGTTGGGGCGAACCCCACTCAGCTTGGGTTGAATTCTCATCAGTCCCATGGGCGGGGAGCGGGGATGCAAGTGCCGCAGGTGAAGAGCGAAAAGTCCACCGCTTGTGGAAGGAGTTGCGACCGGCTGCAACTCAACACTCGAAGGGAAAGTGTACTAGGGGACATCGTATGACGTGGCATGATAGTATGATAGTATGACAGTGTAACAGTACAGTCTGACAGTGTGACAGCAGTATGATCAGTCTACAATATATGACAGAGGAACTGTATGACAGTCATCGGAATGACAGGTCAGGAGTCATATACATAGCTGATGGTAAATGCTGAATCAGATGAAAGACTATAAGTGATCAGATAATTATAAAAGAGCTGACCTGAGAGATTAGATAATTATAGAAGAACTGACTTGATCTCATTGGATGTGACACTGATGTGCCATTGACGTGCAGCTACCGGATGACAGATGACATATGAATACAGAATCAGATATGGAAGTCTGCCGGAATAGTTATTTATGGTGAATGATTGCTAATATCGCCGGCTTTTTATTTAGTAATCCTGCACCACACTGCAGGACTGCAACAAGTAATAAGTTGATACAATAAGCTACTATTTTTATAGTGTGCCCACAACAACTGGTATCTCAGGAACGTCTACGACTTCTACACGGCCTGTGCGTTGCCGAATTGTCGCGTTGCTTGTGATTGCCACGCTGCGTTAATCTTTCCGCCAACTTCGCTTCCGCTGTTCTTTTCGTCCAGCGTACGCCAGCGCTAACGCTCTTTTTGACCGTTTCCGCTTTAATTCAAGATTCTTGACCGCTACTGGTGTACCGTTCGGGGTTCTTCTGCTCACGTGACACGGTGTTGGCATTCTTTTATTGCGCCCGCATCGGAGATTTTGTCGCGGCTTCTTGCTTCAAGCTTTTTTTTTAAATTACCCTTCAACGTTTTTTTTTAATTACCGTCCAAGTTCTGCGCGGGATTCTTGTCCGCTACTGGCGTACCGTTCAAGCTTCTTTGTCCATTACCCGGAGGTACACAGGGATGTACCTAAGAGCTCCATGGTACATCCCGATGTACCTAAGCATATCGCCTATTTCGACGTCGATATCGGTCCGTTTCAAGCACTATATCGACCACCCGATTACCAACTCGGTCAGGGACATGGGAAACTATCGCACGCCCTCATACGATCCGATATATATATCATATTGTTCGAGGGAAGTTGCATCAATCCGCTTTTAAAAAGAAAAAAAAAAAACATTTGTCTTTCAAAAAATGTGTCTTTCATGTGTGTTAAATGACTGATCTAATGAAGCCGCAATTTTTCGATTGGGTGTATATCCCTCCTGCCATAAATGCTTTAAGAGGGGTAGAAAAGCATCATAACTTAATATATATGCTTACGTATGCCAACGATGGCGTAATGATAAAAATAGAGGGATGTACCTAAGGGATGTACCTAAATATTTTCGAATTTCATAATTTTCGAATTTCTGAAAATCGCCACGATAAACCACTCGCCAATACCATCGTAATGATCCAACTACCACCAACTAAGTGATTGAAAGCCATAAGGGACAGGTAATCAACAATATTTATGGGCCATACGACCTCCGGCTAATAATTTGGCTCCCCACGGCGTCAAAAGTAAAAGCGAAATTAGGTACACCGGGATGTACCTAAGGCCGGGTAATGGACATCTTCACAGCGTGGACACGACTTCGACTTCTTTTGTTGATCCGCGTCGGAATTTGTCGTAGCTTGTTGCTCCGCACCTTTTTCCTTCAACCTTTCCGAGGAGCCGGTGTTCTTCTTAATTTCAAGAAGTTATTGCTGAGATGTCCAGACCGTCTTCCGCTCCGGGCTCTCGCCGCGGTAATTCTTCGCCGGACTCCGTGATTTCTTCACCGCCGCGGCTTGCTGGGGACTCCCACCGACAGCGGTTGTCTCCGCCGGCGAATCTTGCGGCGGCCTCTGTCCGCTTGGGTGCCCTTCCGCAAATGTCAGCGGAAGATGTTCCAATGAGATTTGCGGCTTCTGCCGGGCTGCCGGCGGCGCACCCTCCGCAGGCTCTAACGGCGCACCGTGGTGTTTTTTGTCGGACAGTCGACAATAAACATTTATACACACTGTATCGGATAGGATCGGTCGTGGTATGTGCGTATAAACCGTGCGATGGGTGTTCGTGCGATGGACGCAGTCATGAACCGCCGATCGCGTGCCATTTTAAGCGCTTTAAAGGATCTATGCGCTTCTACAGCCAGGTCCCCAAGAGACTCCCTGTTTTTGCGGCTCTCAGGTCGTATGCTTGTTCCGCAACAACGTGTCGAGCATCGATGTCGCCTTATTCACTCTGCGAAGTCTCCCAGGTGCTCAACATACTCCGCCGCCTGTCTTTATCCACCACACGCACTCTTGTAGAAGTCGGCCTCGCGTGTCCTGCGGCTCATGCGTGCTTTTCTACATAACACCCACCCAAGGTCAAGACTCTCCCGTTGCAGTGTAGAGGAGGTCAGCTGCGGCCTACATACCCTCCGCATTGCAGTGCACGTCAGTCTTTGGCGCAATTTGCTTTTGAGGGGTGTTTGCAGCTACCGCGCTGGCATCACCCACGAGTCGTGCTCTCATGCGGTTGGAGTCGGTTTGATGAACAAGCAACTCGAAGAAATTGAGGCGGCGATCGGTGTATGCTTTGCGTGGGAGATTGACGGTGTGACCTCAGAAACAACATACCTTGCCCCGGTGTCCAGCTCCGATGGACGTTCTTATGATGCTCTCCCTCGGCCTCCCGCTCCCACCGGCCTCAACGACACTTCACCCTCGCCCTCAGCCCCCACACACCTCACCGGACACTTTACCCTCGTCGCCCTCAGCCCCCACACACCACTAACACTTTACCCTCGCCCTCAGCCCCCCACCCTCACTAACACTTTACCCTCGCCCTCAGCCCCCACACACCTCATTAACACTTTACCCTCGCCCTCAGCCCCCCACACACCTCACTAACACTTTACCGCGCCCTCAGCCCCCACATACTTCATTGAGACATTGATACTTTACCCTCGCCCTCAGCCCCCCACACACCTCACTAACACTTAACCCTCGCCCTCGCCCACATACCCAATGACACTTTACCCTCGCCCTCACCCCACCCTCACTAACACTTTACTCTCGCCCACTTTACCCTCGCCCTCAACCCCCACACCTCACTAACACTTCACCCTCGCCCTCAGCCCCACACACCTCACCGACACTTCACCCTCGCCCTCAGCCCCACACACCTCACTAACACTTTACCCTCGCCCTCAGCCCCACACACCTCATTAGCACTTTACCCTCGCCCACACCCACACCTCACCGACACTTTACCCCTCGGCCCCCAGCCCCCCACACCTCACTAACACACTTACCCTCGCCCCCGCCCCCACACTCACCGACACTTCACCCTCCCTCAGCCCCCACACACCTCGCTGGCACTCTCACTAGGCCTCCACCTCCCGCCGCCCCGAACGGTGTTTCCCCTCGGCCTCCAGTTGTCGCCAACTTCACTGACACTATCCCTTGGCCGACCTTTGCTCCAAACCCCGCTGTCACGTTGGCCTCCGGCTTCCACCAACTTCACGGACACTATCCCTTGGTCGACCTTTGCTCCAAACCTCACTGTCACGTTGGCCTCCAGCTGTCGCCAACTTCACTGACACTATCCCTTGGCCGACCTTTGCTCCAAACCTCGCTGTAACGTTGGCCTCCAGCTTCTACCATCTTCACCGACGCTTCGCCTCGGCCTCCAGCTGTCGCCACCCTCACGGGCGCTTCGCATCGGCCTCCAGCTGTCACCGGCCGTGCTGACATTCTTTTCCTCGCCCACCAGCTCCCACTGACCTCACTAGCGCTTTACCTCTACCTCCAGTTCCCACACTGGCGCTTTGCCTTGCCCTGAATAGGCCAAGGCAGACGTGGCACTCACTGCAGCCTCCCTGAATGGGCCAAGGCTGACGTGGCCCTCACTGCGAGTACAGGTGAAGAGGGTGCACCGGGTTGAAAGCTTGTGGGCAGGTCAGGAGAGTGTCCACTACCCTGCGGTACATTGCGATGTACCCAAGCCTTCTTGGGTACATCCCCATGTACCCAAGCATTTTCGACATATCATGCACCATATTGACATCCATGACACCGCACTTTGGCCTCAAGTCATCGTCGAGGATGGAAATATAACATTTGATACGTATGTTCAAGATGGGACATGGACGGTCGCGCACTGCACCACTATGGCGACCATACCCCTTGCCGAATAATTATTTCCACATGTTTCGTTCGTGATCAAGAAACGTTGCTTAACTTTGAAGCCATTTTGCTCGGTGAAGATGAAGTCGGATGCAAATTTTGACATGACACTCCAGAAAGCGCAGCTCGTGAACTTTTCAACATGGGTCTCCAAATTTTGAATCGACCTTTTACACCACCCATAAATGTACCTAAAGGTCGATGTACCCAAGGTATGTACCCAGCAAAATTGTTGACTACAAACCACTATAAACCTGCAAATTGACAACTATGCTACCATATGAAAATCACCCAAATGATCGAAATTGCTCAAAGCGAGTGGTTGTATATCTGAAGGGAAGTCTTGAGGACATGTCTTATCAACCATAAGGCCATCGGACACAAATCTTGCATGCACGACCCAAGGATGTACAAGTGACCTTGGGTACATCCCGATGTACCCAAGGCCGGGTAGTGGACAAGAGTGCAGCGAGTGCGACTGCGTGCAAAGAGGGTGCCATCGCACATTACGCACCAAACACAAGTGCCGAGGATACGGGGTCCCGAGGACCCGAGTTTGCCAAAACAATATGTGTAAAAATCTCGTCACCACTATGAGGGACCCATGAATACAACGAGGTGAAACTCCTAGTATTTAGAGTCCGTGTTTACGAGGTAATTTAGTTAACGGCACGCGGTTGCTCTTATTTCCTCCGTATTTTACTCTCTGTCTACCATACGCGCACCGCATACAGGTTTCTATGTAAACCGAGGCCTGCACCAAGACTCTTGGTCAGGGCCGTCGGTGCAGTGGGCCGTTTAACAACATACTTATACCTTACAGATTTGTTCAGTTGGCAATTTTTGCACCTCAATACTAACGCAGCACAGCTACACCTTCTCGACTCGCGCAAAACTTTCCGTAGGCTATTCTTACACCTCAATACTAGCACGGTGGAACCGCCCCTTCTCGACTCGCGTAAGACCTTCCTTTCGGGTTTTTGTAATTATCAGTCTACATCTTCATCTTTCGGCCATTGTCACACTTGTGCCGCGGCAAAAACTACACTCTGCAGCTCTTCATCCTTTGGGACCTTCCCGCTTACACAATGACAAATATCTTTGGAGGGCCTAAGGAATCTCATACTTGAAAAGAACAAAGTCTTCATCTCCCTCAATCATCTTCTGCAGGGCGCAACTGAGATGGTAAACCGCCGAGAAAAAGTTGGTCTGCTTCTGTTCGTAGCCTAGGAAGCAGCGGCGCTTGCGTAGGGTCGCAATCCCCCCACTGCCCGAGCCCATGAAAGGGTCCATCACCACCTGACCCGCGGAGGAAGTGTACCTCTCCACCAGATACTCCCCAAGCTCGACGCTCTTCTGTCCCACCACCAAAGTCTTGCCGTCCTCGCTACACCTGCTCTTCAAAGCCGCACATCCCGTGATCTGGCAGTTATGCTTGAATGTACCAGTAGAGTGCAAAGCCTGGAACGGCGCCGCGTACTCCTGGAAATGCTCCATTGCCATCTCACACAGATATTTCACCATGTCCGAGGTCTTTTTTGCAGTCCAGTTCTCCTTCGCCCCGAACTCCTTCACATTCTTCTCAAGGACCGCCTCCAAAGCATGGTACTCGGTGATGGACAACGGGCCCAAGACATTCCCGCAAAAGAAAGTTAGTCAATGTCTGTACACCGGCTATAGCCTCGAATTCCGGACCGAACCTTGCCAGTACCGCCTTCTTGTAATCCAGCTTCGGCTTGTTCAGGGAACGTGCCAGAGTGGTGTACAGGTGCCCTGAAGCCGTGGGTGTGTTCCCCCATACCTCGCTTTGACGTACACGCCATCCAATAGCACGAACCCTGGCATGTTCTTGTAGACCTGTGCAAACATACCACTTCAGTCCCCGTGGCATCAAGCACACCCTCAAACTAACAGCGAAGTATCCCGTGTACCTTCAAACGGTTCTTTGAGGCCTCGTGGTTTATGCAGTTCAATGCCGTGATGTCTCCCATTGCGAACACGATGGCCTCGCCATTCGCCTTCCCCAGGTCTTGCTTCTTGCTTTCCTCTGGCAGGGCCGTGTTCAGATCAAATACCGTGCTGATTGCCTGCAATGCTGCACCCCAATCAACCTCCGTGTTGTACCCGGTGTCCTTCTCGTCACCCCAAGGGACATCCGTGATGACCGCTGCGATCCCGACTCCCTCCATCAACTTGGCATGCAAGTCCTTTGCAACCTCCTCGTACGTCCCCAGGACCAGAGCCAACAATGGAATTCCTGCCATGAACCCAACTCATTTCAGCCGCCGCAATGTCCGGCCAACAACAAGCAATTAAGCCACACATGATTAAGAGCTTACCTGCACCAATGATGGCACGGGAAGTCAATACGATCGGGTCTTGCACTGCTCCCGCCATCTTGTGCTTGCGCAGGCGAAACATAACCTTCGGCTCCGGCGCCTGCTTCTTCTTTCTTGCCGCCCCTTTGGCCTCTTTCTTCATGTCAGTTGTTGTCTTGACTTCAACGTACACCGGTTAATCCTTCTCATATTCAAGAGAAGTCCACCGCAAGGCGATGAAACTCATGAGTTCCTCAGCATGTGCCTCATCAAAAACAGGCTCCGTACCGTTGCGAAAGGGCCCACCCGTGGCCAAAACCTTGTCCACGGACACGTTAGACAGGTCGAGTGGCTCCGGAACCTCTTCCTCCTCTTCCTTCTCTACCTCTTCCACCTCAGCCTTCTTCTGCAACTTCGCCGCACGTAACTCTGCGGCCTTCTCCGCCAACTTAGCTTCGAGCTTCTGTTCCACCTCCCGGTCTTCGGCTTCCTTCTTTTCCAGTTCAACGGCTAACTCGTCCATCTTGTTTCTGTGAGACCTTAAACAGGTGAGCAAGATGTGTGAGGGGGTAACCCTGAAATGCTCCACCCAATTGCACTCACCGTTCTTCTTTGAACTCTTCATTCCGCTTCTCCACCCTGGTAAGTTTTTCCGCGCGGGCCTCGAACTCCTCGAGTTTCTTACGCTCCTCCTTCCTTTGGAGTCGGGCGTCCCGTTCCTCATCCTCTTCTTCAGAAAGAGCAAAGTCATCCACCTCCATCTCTTCACCACTTTCATCCCCCGCACCATCAACCTCATCTTCAACCTCATCATCGTCTTCGGCTTTTGTCGACACCTCGCTGACCTCCTTCCATCGGCAGTGATCGATGTAGCTCTTCACGGCCTTCTTCATGCAAAGGTCCTCCTTTCCAGCAAGACGGCCAGCATTCACCGCTGATGGCGCCTTCAGGTTGTCAGCCTGAAAGAAGTGTGGGGTGTTTTTTCAAGAAACATCTTGCAAGAGTGCAGTAGAAGAAGAACAAGATTTCAGAGCTCTACGTACCTCTCCCAAGAGAATGTGGTCGAGCTTTCCCTGTTTAAGGCTTTCCATCCATTGGGCCGCTTTCTCAGAGTCCATTACCTTCCCGCCCATGGAATTGATGTGATCGATTGTGAGGGACCTCATCCAGAACGCCGTGCAGCAATCTGTGAAGGACCGTGGAGATGTAATCACACGTGTTGGTTTCGGACTTGTCTCCACGGCCTTCAACTTCTTCGCGTCAGTGATCTTTCTAACACCTCCACCCTGGGTGTTTTCAACGAAAGGCAGGCTCTTCAAGCACTCCTCGAAGACTTGCAATTGCTGGACCGCGTTGAGCCTCTCCAACTCCTTGTTGCTGTACAAGGAGTCAAAGTTCAAGCAACAACCTTTGCCAAGAGCGTTGCTGCACTGGCGGATGATCTCCTCGATCTTGAGCTTGTCCTGGAGGTACTCCACGATGCGGAGAAGCCTCGTAAAAAAGCGTTGATCGAACTCAGCACTTTGGTACTGAGCCAAGAGGTCCGTTGATTTAACTTTCTTCTTGGTGCTTTTTTGAAAAGCCAAGATGTTCCATCTGAAAAAATATGCGAACAAACTCAAAACTCGCAATGGTTAAACTTGGGTTTAGAATTCAAGTAGAAAAGGATCTCACTTGAACATCGAGTAGTCCTGGAAAAACGTCCGGGTCTTGGACCCGGAATCGTTTACAGAGATCTTGGCTACAGCCAAGGTGGTGATTTCATCCAGGGTGAGGTTCTCGTCCAGGATGTTTGCGTTGTGTGTGAGGAACATTGCATGTCCCGGTTCCACAGCTTTCTGCCGAAGCTGGCAGCCATGCGCAAAGGCATGGGCGTAGAATGCGTTGCGTCCGTGTCCGTCCACACACACGTACTTGTAACTGAAAGGCACAAAACTTTTTTTCAAAACAAAACAACAGCAAATCAAGGCAAGGCTAGAGTATAAAGTATTCTATAAAATGTTATATGTTTTTACTCTTTCTAATGTTCTAGCTACACATCTATTTACCATTGCGAGTCTAGCATCCACTGAGGACAAATCCCCCTACGCTTCTTCGCAGCGCGTTCGGCCTCTGCCTTGTTCTTGCGTCGCCTACTTGCTGTCGCCGCGTCGGCACAGTTGTACCAACCACGTGGTTGGCACAGATCTGACTCGTCTTCTGAGGATGGATCTACAATAAAGTCGAGACTCTTTGAAGACTCAACGCTTTCAGACCTGCAAACAAAACTCTTCAGCTCGAGTCGTTTTCACATTAATGTCAAAAGCTTTCTTCTTTGTGAATTTCTCAGGCAAAACATGACCGCTTAAAGAGTTTTGACATTAATGTCAAAAGCTTTCTTCTTCGCGCATTTCTCAAGCAAAACATGACATCTCAGAGAGTTTTAACATTAATGTCAAAAGCTTTCTTCTTCGCGCATTTCTCAAGCAAAACAAGACATCTCAGAGAGTTTTGACATTAATGTCAAAAGCTTTCTTCTTTGCGCATTTCTCAGGTAAAACAAGACATCTCAGAAAGTTTTGACATTAATGTCAAAAGCTTTCTTCTTTGCGCATTTCTCAGGTAAAACAAGACATCTCAGAGAGTTTTGACATTAATGTCAAAAGCTTTCTTCTTTGCGCATTTCTCAGGTAAAACGCAAAGAAGAAAGCTTTTGACATTAATGTCAAAACTCTCTGAGATGTCTTGTTTTGCTTGAGAAATGCGCGAAGAAGAAAAGTTTTGACATTAATGTTAAAACTCTCTGAGTTGTCTTGTTTTGCCTGAGAAATGCGCGAAGAAGAAAGCTTTTGACATTAATGTCAAAACTCTCTGAGATGTCATGTTTTGCCAGAGAAATGCGCGAAGAAGAAAGCTTTTGACATTAATGTCAAAACTCTCTGAGATGTCTTGTTTTGCCAGAGAAATGCGCAAAGAAGAAAGCTAATCAGGTAAAACAGTACAGCACAGTTAGTAGAGCTTTGGAATCTTACCGCTTGGGCACGTGCTCGTAGTGGGGCGGCCGCTTTGAGGGCAGCACCGCCCAGAGCATCGCTGGTTCATCCCGGAGCTTGCCGTGCTGCGCGTAAGATGCTTTAACAGCCTCTCCGTCGTTCTCGTCGCCTCGTGGGTTGTCCCCGAACCAAAACTCTTCCAGAGTTGCCTCTGGTTTCAGTTCGACAAAATGCGAGTCGAAGATCTCTTGGTAATTGTGGCGCACGCTACTTCGTTGAGGAGCCGCTGCTGACTTTTTGTTCTTTGGAGGCATGTTTTCGGAGACGGTGAAGTTTTTTTTACTGAGAACGTAAAGTAAGTTAAAGCGTGAAAATATTCAGTCAAAAGACTTTCAGGCTTTTAGAGTTAAGTGAAGAAAACTTACGACGCAACTCTTCTTCGCAACGCTACTGAGCGTGACGGCGCGAGGCTCTGTGAGACAATATTTTTTTTTTAATAAAAAAATTGAATTTCTTTATAAATTCTTTTTTTCTAAGTTTGAATTTTTTTTAGCTATTATTTTTCAAATAATTTTTTTTACTGACATATTTTATACTTATGAATTTTTTTCCAAACTTACGCCGGTGGTGTATTATTTTTGTGTGCGCTATAAAGACTTAGGGTCGCTGTTTTGTCTTAAATCTTTCTGTTTTCGCGTTTAGCAACTGGAAATATGTAGGTAAAAGATGTCAAAACAATTTTTTAACGTCGTCTTTCACAAAGATGGTGAACAAACCATCTCCGAAGTTCCGATTTCTTTTGCAAAAGGCGAGCCCTACGCGGTTGGGCAGGTGCTTCGAAAGGTTTTCAAAATCTCTGATGAACAAAGTTACACCTTGATGAACATGAACACCGACGAAATATTCGAAAGTGTTGACTTGTTGCCCATTGTTCCAGAACACCTTTACCAGATTTTTATCGAGTTTTCGGAACCAGAGGAAGAAATCATACCTGTACTTGTGTCCGAGTCAGACTCAGACAGCGACTCCGATTCTGTAGACTTGAAAATCACTGGCGAGAGTTCCAAGGCAAGCTGTGCTTCGGAACCTTTCAAAAACGACGCAGCCAGTACTAACAATGTTTCCGCGAAAATTATCTGGCCAGTTGGAGTTTCGCACACCTCTAAATAAAGTCCCACTTGACGTTGACGGCTCGAAACTTTTCGGTACGCACTTCAAAGGCGAGCTCACTGGAGGGAGGAAAGGTATACCTTTACTTCAACTAGATTTCTTCGTGAACAACCGAACTTGGTCGGAGGCTGGGAAGACTACTTGGAAGGGACTGAGCGACGTTTACGGTAAACAGAATGTTCTGGCTCGTTCAATGCACTGCCTGGGTGAATATGTCTGTAAAGACGAGGAGTGTGTATTCTTTCAAGTTGGAGGCAAACACTTCGTGAAGCGAATGTCGCGCACGACCGGTAAAAACGAGGAGGACTTCCTTGGGCACAAGGTATATATTTCTGTTTTCGTGAAACACAAACCTTTTGTTTCCACCGATAGCTTGGGTAGCTTCCTAAAATAAACTTCGTGCTTTACAGGTGCATGGCCCGGCTTGCCCCAAGTGCCAAACCCCTACCGAGTACGTTGCTTGTTCCGCTCGTGCCATCGCTGCACGTGTCGAGCTGGAGGACGTAACAGGGTGTTTGCTATTTTTCGAGCACAAGGGTGTGCACACGTGCACTCCTGTGCAGAAAAAAGGAAAAGCAATTCTTTCACCGGACACGCAGGAAGCGATTGCGAAAGTCGTGCCGA
This sequence comes from Cymbomonas tetramitiformis, assembly GCA_001247695.2. Classification (NCBI taxonomy): domain Eukaryota; kingdom Viridiplantae; phylum Chlorophyta; class Pyramimonadophyceae; order Pyramimonadales; family Pyramimonadaceae; genus Cymbomonas; species Cymbomonas tetramitiformis. Next base: position 1,505 of record LGRX02029094.1, on the reverse strand, counting down.
CTTTTGGGAACGCTAGTGGAGAAAAACTGAAAGCTACCGCGACAATGGAAGCCTTCCAGAACGAAAATGCTTTCCTCTGACGAAGGGTCCCTGGAAGATGTCTTCAAGGTTGCAAGGGAGGTTCAAGACCAACGCGCAGTCAAAGAGGAAGTCTTTAAAGCCAAGGCAAACACCGAGAAGTGCCCCATGCAGAAGGATGCGGACATCGAGTGGGGAGAACTGGATCGTATTTTGAAGAAGAAGAACTTGAGAGTCTTCCACTTCGACCGCCATCCTCTCAAGTTCTTCATGTCTCCTCTGGACATCTTTTGCGTTTGGCTTCCTTAAGGCGAAGGCTTCCTTGTGTGTGCATATTATTGTACATTTTCCCTTCTGACATCATACGATATTTTTGGGGCTGCCGTCTGAGTGTTGGGGCCAACCCCACTCAGCTTGGGTTTAATTCCCAACAGTTCCGAGGGGGGGGGACGGGGACACAAGTGCTGCAGGTGAAGAACGAAAAGCCCCCCTCTTGTGGAAGGAGTTGCGGCCGGCTGCAACTCCTTGATACAAGGGAATACGGCAACCCGTTTGCTGCACTTTCGATAGGGAAACTAGGTGTAACCCTGACTGCGTGTTGTAGGAATCAACACCCAGTCAGGCACCGATGAGCTCGGGAAGGTGAGCCAAACCAGAGTGATATTTTTTGGGACTGTAGTCTGAGTAATGGGGCTCACCCCGCTCAGCTTGGGTTTAATTCCCAACAGTTCCAGGGGGGGGAGTTTGGCCAGAACCGACGGCAACCGTACGGGGGAACATCGCCGTCGTTTCCGTCGGCAACAGCACCGAGATGCCCCGTTAAAGCACTCTTTAGATAGATAAATAGCCACGCATATAACCTGTATATTTTGTATAGTGTTCGCTTTGTGTTTGAGGGAGGCACTTTCGAGTGCATAGTACAGGTATGAGCATCCGTTGGATGGGCTGCCTGTTCACTGTATTCATGAAAACGGTCGGGATCAACGACATCTAGATGTAGCAGGCTGCCTTACGTGTAGTAAGAGCTCAAAAGGCATAGAAACTAGTTGTATTATATGCAATCTTATTGTAGAACTAGGCTTGGATAGTTTACTTTGTTGGTATTATTATTGTCATTTTCTTTCTTCACGTGTTTAACGAATAACATATCGCGTGTTCCGATTTGAGGTTTCAACACTCCTAGGACTTTTTGTCGAACCTATCGCTTTTGTATATACATATATAATAACGTTTGCACTCATATATCACCAGTTAGTACGGTTCCCACACGCTAAGGTTGCCAGCGCATTGAAACCCTATGTCAGAAGTCCTAATCCCCCCTGAGTTTTACATGTGCTGCACACCAAATGCATTCGAATGAACCAAAATGGACCTCACCATCGTTTTCGGAGACATCGAAATAGGTAATATTGATATTGGTATCGATGGCATACATCGGACAATCCTCCGAATGAAACCCAAACCCCTAGATGGTCATTTCGACCCCC
>LGRX02029093.1:0-27799 GCA_001247695.2 Cymbomonas tetramitiformis | reverse complement strand
AATAACTTGGGCAATTCGGTCAGAATCGAGTCGGACGTGTGCCCCAGCTTTCCCAAATGCTTTATGAACAGATGACGGTGTTCAAGAGCACGAATCGACTTGAATTTCCAAAATCGGCCAGAAGGCATGTGAGCGTTATTATCATGGCCGCCTCTGAGGGCCTGACCGCTCTCACTGCCCCTCACCAACCGCCCGACACTTGACACCCCCCATTCGACTTGGTGGAGGTGCTCGCTGAGCTGCACGACGCGTGTGCTGGTCTCGACTTGGTACAGGCTGTTGAATCGCGCCATCTCTCCGATCCGCTCAGCCATGAAGCCCTCGATATGTCTTCAGAACCACACTACCTTATCCCACCCCGATATGTGCGGTATAGAGCCGCCAAGGCGCGTCATTTGTGGTGCATGCATCTTCCCCAGGGGGCCATGGGGAAGGCTCCGTTTTAACGATACTCCGAGTTATAACCCTAAGTCTGTCTTGTGGGACTCGTTATCAATGGATGCTCTCCGAGGCAAACGGGGTAAGGGACATGTCACTAGAGCGAGTTTCGACGGCGAACACGATGAAGATGTCGTATCGCCCATCTGGATCAGTGATCTATCCGGATTCGCAGCGGGCGGCAAGCCCCCCCTGGAGAGGCATATCCTACCGTACTGAGCGCTATCCCCTGTCTACGCCCCGCAGGGGCGCTCGGCGAAAATCGACCATCCCACTTTGTCAAATCACCAATCTGACCTCAAAAAGGTGTCCCCCGCACAAAATTACCTCAAGATAGCATATCCCCAAATGTCATTCCGAGTAAGTAAGGCGTTCACGCAATGCCGCCAAACCCTGCATCAAGGAAACTTACCGCATATTTTTTCGCTGGATTTTCGCTGCCTGCCTGCCTGCCCCCTCACTTCCTACCCCTCCTGAAGCCTAGGCACCTCGACATCTGACCTCCAAACAAACCCCCGCCTTTTAGCACTATCATATACGATCCCGCCAAGTCCACCCCGCCCCCTAAATCGAAACTTCAAATCTCGCTCAAGATAATCCGAGTTATAACCCTAAGTCTGTCTTGTGGGACTCGTTATCAATGGATGCTCTCCGAGGCAAATGGGGTAAGGGACATGTCACTAGAGCGATTCTCGACGGCGAACACGATGAAGATGTCGTATCGCCCATCTGGATCAGTGATCTATCCGGATTCGCAGCGGGCGGCAAGCCCCCCCTGGAGAGGCATATCCTACCGTACTGAGCGCTATCCCCTGTCTACGCCCCGCAGGGGCGCTCGGCGAAAATCGACCATCCCACTTTGTCAAATCACCAATCTGACCTCAGAAACGCGTTCCCCGCACAAAATTACCTCAAGATATCATATCCCCAAATGTCATTCCGAGTAAGTAAGGCGTTCACGCAATGCCGCCAAACCCTACATCAAGGAAACTTACCGCATATTTTTTCGCTGGATTTTCGCTGCCTGCCTGCCTGCCCCCTCACTTCCTACCCCTCCTGAAGCCTACGCACCTCGACATCTGACCTCCAAACAAACCCCCGCCTTTTAGCACTATCATATACGATCCCGCCAAGTCCACCCCGCCCCCTAAATCGAAACTTCAAATCTCGCTCAAGATAACGATACGTCTGCCCGAATAACTTGGGCATTTCGTTCAGAATCGAGTCGGACGTGTGCTCCAGCTTTCCCAAATGCTTTATGAACAGGTGACGGTGTTCAAGAGCACGAATCGACTTGAATTTCCAAAATCGGCCAGAAGGCATGTGAGCGTTATTATCATGGCCGCCTATGAGGGCCTGACCGCTCTCACTGCCCATCGCCAACCGCCCGACACTTGACACCCCCCATTCGACTTGGTGGAGGTGCTCGCTGAGCTGCACGACGCGTGTGCTGGTCTCGACTTGGTACAGGCTGTTGAATCGCGCCATCTCTCCGATCCGCTCAGCCATGAAGCCCTCGATATGTCTTCAGAACCACACTACCTTATCCCACCCCGATATGTGCGGTATAGAGCCGCCAAGGCGCGTCATTTGTGGTGCATGCATCTTCCCCAGGGGGCCATGGGGAAGGCTCTTTTATCGATACTCCGAGTTATAACCCTAAGTCTGTTTTGTGGGCCTCGTTATCAATGGATGCTCTCCGAGGCAAATGGGGACATGTCACTAGAGCGATTTTCGGCGGCGAACACGATGAAGATGTCGTATCGCCCATCTGGATCAGTGATCTATCCGGATTCGCAACGGGCGGCAAGCCCCCCCTGGAGAGGCATATCCTACCGTACTGCGCGATATCCCCTGTCTACGCCCCGCAGGGGCGCTCGGCGAAAATCGACCATCCCACTTTGTCAAATCACCACTCTGACCTCAGAAACGTGTTCCCCGCACAAAATTACCTCAAGATATCATATCCCCAAATGTCATTCCGAGTAAGTAAGGCGTTCACGCAATGCCGCCAACCCCTACATCAAGGAAACTTACCGCATATTTTTTCGCTGGATTTTCGCTGCCTGCCTGCCTGCCCCCTCACTTCCTACCCCTCCTGAAGCCTAGGCACCTCGACATCTGACCTCCAAACAAACCCCCGCCTTTTAGCACTATCATATACGATCCCGCCAAGTCCACCCCGCCCCGAGAAACTTCGAATCTCGCTCAAGATAACGATGCGTCTGCCCGAATAACTTGGGCAATTCGGTCAGAATCGAGTTGGACGTGTGCCCCAGCTTTCCCAAATGCTTTATGAACAGATGACGGTGTTCAAGAGCACGAATCGACTTGAATTTCCAAAATCGGCCAGAAGGCATGTGAGCGTTATTATCATGGCCGCCTCTGAGGGCCTGACCGCTCTCACTGCCCCTCACCAACCGCCCGACACTTGACACCCCCCATTCGACTTGGTGGAGGTGCTCGCTGAGCTGCACGACGCGTGTGCTGGTCTCGACTTGGTACAGGCTGTTGAATCGCGCCATCTCTCCGATCCGCTCAGCCATGAAGCCCTCGATATGTCTTCAGAACCACACTACCTTATCCCACCCCGATATGTGCGGTATAGAGCCGCCAAGGCGCGTCATTTGTGGTGCATGCATCTTCCCCAGGGGGCCATGGTGGGGAAGGCTCTTTTTATCGATACTCCGAGTTATAACCCTAAGTCTGTCTTGTGGGACTCGTTATCAATGGATGCTCTCCGAGGCAAATGGGGTAAGGGACATGTCACTAGCTAGGGCGATTTTCCACGGCGAACACGATGAAGAAGTCGTATCGCCCATCTGGATCGATGATCTATCCGGATTCGCAGCGGGCGGCAAGCCCCCCTGTAGAGGCATATCCTACCGTACTGAGCGCTATCCCCTGTCTACGCCCCGCAGGGGCGCTCGGCGAAAATCGACCATTCCACTTTGTCAAATCGCCAATCTGACCTCAGAAACGTGTTCCTTGCACAAATTTACCTCAAGACGTCATATCCCCAAATGTCATTCCGAGTAAGTAAGGCGTTCACGCAATGCCGCCAAACCCTACATCAAGGAAACTTACCGCATATTTTTTCGCTGGATTTTCGCTGCCTGCCTGCCTGCCCCCTCACTTCCTACCCCTCCTGAAGCCTAGGCACCTCGACATCTGACCTCCAAACAAACCCCCGCCTTTTAGCACTATCATATACGATCCCGCCAAGTCCACCCCGCCCCGAGAAACTTCGAATCTCGCTCAAGATAACGATGCGTCTGCCCGAATAACTTGGGCAATTCGGTCAGAATCGAGTTGGACGTGTGCCCCAGCTTTCCCAAATGCTTTATGAACAGATGACGGTGTTCAAGAGCACGAATCGACTTGAATTTCCAAAATCGGCCAGAAGGCATGTGAGCGTTATTATCATGGCCGCCTCTGAGGGCCTGACCGCTCTCACTGCCCCTCGCCAACCGCCCGACACTTGACACCCCCATTCGACTCGGTGGAGGTGCTCGCTGAGCTGCACGACGTGTGTGCTGGTCTCGACTTGGTACAGGCTGTTGAATCGCGCCATCTCTCCGATCCGCTCAGCCATGAAGCCCTCGATATGTCTTCATAACCACACTACCTTATCCCACCCCGATATGTGCGGTATAGAGCCGCCAAGGCGCGTCATTTGTGGTGCATGCATCTTCCCCAGGGGGCCATGGGGAAGGCTCTTTTATCGATACTCCGAGTTATAACCCTAATATAAGTCTGTCTTGCGGGACTCGTTATCAATGGATGCTCTCCGAGGCAAATGGGGTAAGGGACATGTCACTAGAGCGATTCTCGACGGCGAACACGATGAAGATGTCGTATCGCCCATCTGGATCAGTGATCTATCCGGATTCGCAGCGGGCGGCAAGCCCCCCCTGGAGAGGCATATCCTACCGTACTGAGCGCTATCCCCTGTCTACGCCCCGCAGGGGCGCTCGGCGAAAATCGACCATCCCACTTTGTCAAATCACCAATCTGACCTCAAAAAGGTGTCCCCCGCACAAAATTACCTCAAGATAGCATATCCCCAAATGTCATTCCGAGTAAGTAAGGCGTTCACGCAATGCCGCCAAACCCTGCATCAAGGAAACTTACCGCATATTTTTTCGCTGGATTTTCGCTGCCTGCCTGCCCGCCCCCTCACTTCCTACCCCTCCTGAAGCCTAGGCACCTCGACATCTGACCTCCAAACAAACCCCCGCCTTTTAGCACTATCATATACGATCCCGCCAAGTCCACCCCGCCCCCTAAATCGAAACTTCAAATCTCGCTCAAGATAACGATACGTCTGCCCGAATAACTTGGGCAATTCGTTCAGAATCGAGTCGGACGTGTGCTCCAGCTTTCCCAAATGCTTTATGAACAGGTGACGGTGTTCAAGAGCACGAATCGACTTGAATTTCCAAAATCGGCCAGAAGGCATGTGAGCGTTATTATCATGGCCGCCTATGAGGGCCTGACCGCTCTCACTGCCCATCGCCAACCGCCCGACACTTGACACCCCCCATTCGACTTGGTGGAGGTGCTCGCTGAGCTGCACGACGCGTGTGCTGGTCTCGACTTGGTACAGGCTGTTGAATCGCGCCATCTCTCCGATCCGCTCAGCCATGAAGCCCTCGATATGTCTTCAGAACCACACTACCTTATCCCACCCCGATATGTGCGGTATAGAGCCGCCAAGGCGCGTCATTTGTGGTGCATGCATCTTCCCCAGGGGGCCATGGGGAAGGCTCTTTTATCGATACTCCGAGTTATAACCCTAAGGCTGTCTTGTGGGACTCGTTATCAATGGATGCTCTCCGAGGCAAATGGGGTAAGGGACATGTCACTAGAGCGATTTTTGATGGCGAACACGATGAAGATGTCGTATCGCCCATCTGGATCAGTGATCTATCCGGATTCGCAACGGGCGGCAAGCCCCCCCCTGGAGAGGCATATCCTACCGTACTGCGCGCTATCCCCTGTCTACGCCCCGCAGGGGCGCTCGGCGAAAATCGACCATCCCACTTTGTCAAATCACCAATCTGACCTCAGAAAGGTGTCCCCCGCACAAAATTACCTCAAGATAGCATATCCCCAAATGTCATTCCGAGTAAGTAAGGCGTTCACGCAATGCCGCCAAACCCTGCATCAAGGAAACTTACCGCATATTTTTTCGCTGGATTTTCGCTGCCTGCCTGCCTGCCTGCCCCCTCACTTCCTACCCCTCCTGAAGCCTAGGCACCTCGACATCTGACCTCCAAACAAACCCCCGCCTTTTAGCACTATCATATACGATCCCGCCAAGTCCACCCCGCCCCCTAAATCGAAACTTCAAATCTCGCTCAAGATAACGATACGTCTGCCCGAATAACTTGGGCAATTCGTTCAGAATCGAGTCGGACGTGTGCTCCAGCTTTCCCAAATGCTTTATGAACAGGTGACGGTGTTCAAGAGCACGAATCGACTTGAATTTCCAAAATCGGCCAGAAGGCATGTGAGCGTTATTATCATGGCCGCCTATGAGGGCCTGACCGCTCTCACTGCCCATCGCCAACCGCCCGACACTTGACACCCCCCATTCGACTTGGTGGAGGTGCTCGCTGAGCTGCACGACGCGTGTGCTGGTCTCGACTTGGTACAGGCTGTTGAATCGCGCCATCTCTCCGATCCGCTCAGCCATGAAGCCCTCGATATGTCTTCAGAACCACACTACCTTATCCCACCCCGATATGTGCGGTATAGAGCCGCCAAGGCGCGTCATTTGTGGTGCATGCATCTTCCCCAGGGGGCCATGGGGAAGGCTCTTTTATCGATACTCCGAGTTATAACCCTAAGTCTGTCTTGTGGGACTCGTTATCAATGGATGCTCTCCGAGGCAAATGGGGTAAGGGACATGTCACTAGAGCGATTCTCGACGGCGAACACGATGAAGATGTCGTATCGCCCATCTGGATCAGTGATCTATCCGGATTCGCAGCGGGCGGCAAGCCCCCCCTGGAGAGGCATATCCTACCGTACTGAGCGCTATCCCCTGTCTACGCCCCGCAGGGGCGCTCGGCGAAAATCGACCATCCCACTTTGTCAAATCACCAATCTGACCTCAGAAAGGTGTCCCCCGCACAAAATTACCTCAAGATAGCATATCCCCAAATGTCATTCCGAGTAAGTAAGGCGTTCACGCAATGCCGCCAAACCCTGCATCAAGGAAACTTACCGCATATTTTTTCGCTGGATTTTCTGCCTGCCTGCCTGCCTGCCCTCTCACTTCCTACCCCTCCTGAAGCCTAGGCACCTCGACATCTGACCTCCAAACAAACCCCCGCCTTTTAGCACTATCATATACGATCCCGCCAAGTCCACCCCGCCCCCTAAATCGAAACTTCAAATCCCTACAAATTTAGGAATCGTAGGTAGGGCCATGTTTGCCTTGTATCTACCTTGTGTCTGGATGGCCAAAAACCACGACCAGACATGGCCATGTTTAGTCAGTTTTTCAGCGGCGCAACACAACCCAAGTAAGGCCATGTTTGGTCGTGGTTTTTGGCCTTACTTACCCCTTACTTACCTTGTACCTACCCAATGTCTAACGCACCATACGTACGCACGTGAATGCATGAATCACTTAGACATTGGGTAGATACAAGGTAAGTATGGCCATGTTTATACATAAACAAGGTAAGTAGGGCCCTACCTATCATGTATCTGTACTCAAGTACAAGGTAAGTATGGCCATGTTTATACATAAACAAGGGTAAGTAGGGCCCTACCTATCATGTATCTATATCCAAGTACAAGGTAAGTATGGCCATGTTTATACATAAACAAGGGTAAGTTTGGCCTTACCTATCATGTGTTTATTCTCAAGTAATGATCAAACATGGCCATGTTTATACATAAACAAGGGTAAGTATGGGAAGCGCCTTTTTTGTGTCGCGAGGTGTATTTTTTTTGTCGTGTCGCAAACAGATCCGATTATACTCAACATTATACACCGACGGTTCGCAGCTTTTTCAAAAAAAAGCTGCAAGGTCCTGCGTTTCCCTTATAGGAGCGAAACAGGTTTTCCTGGAAAAAGTGACATCGACGCACACGATACTACCAGAACTGTCCACCTTTGGGGCCCTTTTTTACGGAAACAGTGTGATTTCCCTGTCAGATCGGGAGTAACCGCCCATATATAATTATATTGCAGTCCACACCGGTCACCTTAAGATGGCAAGCAGGAGAGTTATACAAATCGGTGGAGCATTGCCGCCAATCAGAGACGCATAGAATATTCCTGGGCGTAGTATCGAATTATGGATATTCATGCAGAAGTTATCAGCGCGACAGATTTCAGATGGCGTATAAAAGAGATTTCCGACTGATCGCCAATCAGAGGAGCCATGAGATTAGATAAACTCCATGAATATGGGTCACACGCGAAATACCATAAGCTGACTGTGCACGTACAAGGAGCACGTTTTTTTGTATAATTATAGAAGGCGCACGTGCTACAGATTTCAGGGTGTTTTACATGAGATGTTTTGGACTGATCGCCCATAACCGCCAATAAGAAGTGCGAGCGCCTGAGATAGGCACCATGAATATGGGACGACAAGGGAAAGGGATCACACGACAAAAACGAGATGGTTTGCAGACGATGGATAAGCCAATCAGCGACGCGATCAGTTTCGATTTATATATTGGTAAATTAAAAAACTGCACCACAAAAAGCCCTTAAGTGTGGCTCCCTCGCGACAAATGCGATGCGACAGGTTCCAGACTTTCGCAACATGCTGACATGGCATGGGTTTGCGACACGACAAAAAAAAGTCACCTGGCAGACATGCTGACATGGCATGGGTTTGCGACGAACATTACAGTGTCACAGTTGACCCGAAACACTGTCATCAACTTTCATTCTGAATTTTCGCTATCTCCGTCCGCTATCTGCATCCAGACATGGTACCAGACATGTGACCTCCATCGCATAATCGCACATCCCACCCGAGCCCCGGATCATGACAACCAATCGGCATCCCACATGAGCGGGGTCATCGATGGCAACGAACATGCGGATCACGTCAAACGTATTTTTGAACGTCGCATCTTGAAGAACTCTTCATTGTTCAAGCCGCCGCGACTGTCTCCACACACCTGGCAGACAGCACGTACTTTTTAAAAAAACACTTCTTCCGCCCCGTCGTCAGCGGCCTTTTACGCCCGCCAAGGATATTTTTCGCATTCCCCATGACCACCTTCCCGCCAGCTCCGTCCCTCCTCCCTGGATATTTTTCCCGCCCGCCAGACTGTCCGCATGTTCTGCGCTGGCATCTTCCAGCGCAGCGCTGGATATGGGACGTGTTCTAGAGGAGCCGACAATCCTCTAGATATTTTTCGCAGCGGATTCTGCTTTTAAGGTAACCTGCGTGCCCGCTCCTTTAATTCCTTGACAAGTGCGATCCTGCGACTTCCACATCCTTCGTGGACTAATTTTCTTTCAGATAATTTCTCTCGCACCCTGCAATGAACACTGAGAACGAACGGCCAATGCACGAGCGCGTTTTACGCGCTGTGCAGTTGTATTGTGGCACCGCCAAATCTGTCGTTCCAGCGGTTCAAGCTTTTGACATTTCCGAGGAATGGTCACACGAAAACCTGCAGGTCGCCTTTCTGTGTCTCCCGCTTTCCTACCACGCCCTCCACTCTCACTGGGTTCGTTCATGTGGGGGTGCAGACTGGAGATGACTCTCGCGTCCGGCAACCTTTCCAACCTTCCTCTGAGCAAAATGTTTCGCCCGCCCGCAGACCGGTGCTGTCTGCGGCGAGCAACCTGTCTGCGGACTCGCCTCCGCCCAGCCCTATGCTTGCCAGTCAGCCCGTCCACTCGCCTTCGAAAAGCCCGGTGCCTAAGAAGGCGAAAAGCACGGGCATGGAGACTGTCCTGCCAGCCCCTCCCGCTCCGGCTTCCACGAACCAGGTAATGCGTTTTCCCTGTGCTGCCAAATTGTTCTTGCCCTGCCAAATTGTTCCTGTCATGCCTTTCGCCAGGACTGACCGGACTTGCTGTGCATGTTTCCGTGTTACTTTTTCTTTGATGCTGACAGTTTGATCGTGTTTTGCAGGCTCCATCTCACCGCTCACCGTGGATCCGTTTGGCCGGGCGGGTCCCTTTGTCTTCCTTCCAAGAACATCGGAAGCAAGGGGAGGAATCCGGGATCCGGTTGAGGCGTATCACCCAGTCCAAGTATTCTCGCACGTACGGCTGCAACACCCACGCCACCGCCGACGGCCTTGCATGCCCGTATGCCGAGAAATATGCCTTGGACCCCCATACCGGTTTATGGGATGTTTTCCAAAACGGTTACCCCCACGCCAATACCCCTTCCGGCGTGCCAGAGGTTGGCATCCCTGCACGTTTTCGAACTACCTTGGACGATATTGCTGCCCTCCACCGTGGAAAGCCCGCCCTCGTCCTCGATGCTGTCGTGAAAAAGTTCTGGGATGGGACTGACGACAATAAGGCTGAGCTGCCGACTCTCAAGCAAGTACAAAACTACGTTACCCGATTGAAAGCCGCCGATAGCCAAGCCATTGACACCGTTGCCCAGCTCACTGAATATGTTAGCAGGCATTCCATGCCCGACAACTTTGATTCCTTCTCCCAATGGGCATCTCACCAAGAGCGTCACGCCTCGTTCATCGTCTCCTATGAAAGGTGACGGTTTCCCCCCTTCTGCCACTTTGTGTGTACACGCGGATTAAAAAGTAAGGACCAGTCATTCAACCTTCGTTCAGTTCCGTTGATCGGTTCGAAGGCGACTTTTCCGCGCCTTACGACCATGGGCTTGTACCCCATGGCTCCGGAGGTTTATCCGCTGTACACATTTTAGTGAATGCACTGCCTACTTGTCAGCCTGTTTACGTTAGCCTGACTCCTTTATTATGTTACTGACTTCCCTTTGTTCGTTTGCACGTTCTGTCAGGAGTGATCAGTTTGGACCCGCAATCGCCATGACCAATCTGGTTTTGGGAGAAAATATTCGACGAGAATACGCCAGCCATGCTCCTCATGACGTTTTCACCGTCAAAGCCGATGCTTCATTTGGAAAGACTCAGTCCGACTACGTACTTATTGATATGGGCACCGACGGTGTCACTTTCGAGAAGCCTCACTTGTGGAAAACGATGGACGACACCCGCAACTGCCCGCGGCAGTCTTTCTATCTTTACATGTACGTCATCGCCAAGAGCGAATCTACTTTTTCCTACGAGGTTGGCCTTCGAGCTCTCATGAAGTATGCAAAGATCGCCTTTGCCATCGACCTACCGATCTCCATCGTGTGTGGCGACAACATGCGGTCTCTGACTGCCGCCGCCAACAATATCGACAATCCTGGCAGTCTTGAGTGCCTGGTGTCCCTGAAAGATGTCGAACACGTTCGACGAAAATACATCGAAAAAGTCCATGAGTAAGTTCCCGCTCTCATGCTCCTGTTAATATGTTGCCTATCTGCCGTGTTGTGTGTGTAACCATGGATATAAAGCCCGGGCGAACACACTCTAATGGGGCGCAACTCCGCCGGTCCGGCCGTGGGACCGCGCCCCTGTGTTCCATCCCCGCCATGGACGGCCGGCGTTAGCTCCGGAATGGGGTGCGTCGAGACCGGTGGTAAGTCCTGTTGGTTACACACTTTTGATAGCTTCTGTTAGTATTTGTTTGATATAGCATGTCGAATTTGTGTAAGTTTTATTGTTTGTTGTGTACTATATGTTCCTGTCAGTGCTACATGGCTGCTAGTTATTGCAATTTCTGTCACTAAGGTGATTGATTTCTGCTCGCAGGCATGTCCCCGAGGACTTACGGGATCAGATCATTGACGATCGACTGATTTTTGAGGGTGCTCTCACTCTCGAGATGCGTAAGGTTATCGCCGACGTTGCTAAACGGGAGTGGGACCTGCTAGGCCTCACTGCGTTCATATTGTCCGTACGCAACTTTACGCACGGGGAGCACATCATGTTCTTTCGGGGAGCTAGCACCATTCCCGGGATTAAGCCCGACATGCAATCCGATGAACGCGGGCATCGTGAGGACCGCCGACTAGTTCCTATAAATGCCACCCACTACCAAACTCTCACACAATCGGTTCCGGCGTTACTGAATTCCCGTGCCTTCAAGAACAAGGAGACCTTCTCTCACGGCCTTACCGGGAACTATCCCATCCCCTTCCTGATTATGGCATGCGAGCTAGTTTGCCCTGATGCTGACAGTTCCAACTTCTATTTGTACCCCACCCGCATCCATGGCATCGACTTCATCTACATGAATAAGACCCCGTCCGGCAAACCGCTCACTGACCTACGTGTGACCAAGTTTCGTCAACTGGTTCGCGGGGGAAATCCCCGCAACTTCTTCCGAAGCCTCGACATCATCCGTAAGTACTCCGATGACATCGTCGAGCTCACTTTCAACGTGGACGATCCTTCTTGCCCACTGGATGGGGATGCTTGCTCTTGCAAGTGGTTCTGGCACTGCAAGTGCTGCCCGCACATCTTGGCTGGGTATCACCTTCGGGAAGGGCTTGACATCTTTACCTTGAACGAGGATGCCTTCCCCGCCAACCGTCCGAGGACTATGCGACAGAAAATAGCAGCAGAAGCTGCAAAGTGAGAGCAACACCTGCCAGTGCAAGCTCGATAGCTTTGATAGGACCATAGCTGGAACCTCTTTCCTTAGCTGATACTTTTGCACCGCCGTGCATAATTAATAGCAGTAACTTTTATATCATTACTGTATTTTGCATTATGTGGTCCCGCGTCTGATTCATAACGTGTGATTCCTGAAAATCTGTGCTTGTGGTCCGCGTCTGTCCTTCCAGACTTGCCCAATAGTGATCACCTGTTTCTTAAAATTAATTATTGCCAGCCTGTGTGCATTGTTCCGTAAACTTGGGTATAATTTCCTCACACCCGAATCTGCCGTAAGTTTCCGGAAATTATCTGTCCGTAAATATCAGTCTTCTTTTTGTCGCTGCGACAATAATGAGCCCCCTACTCATTATTGTCGCACTGCGACAATAATGAGCCCCCTACTCATTATTGTCGCACTGCGACAATAATGAGTCCCGTACTCACTTTTGTCGCTCCAGAATATAATTGCTGTGTCGCATGGTGCGACAAAAATAATAGATCATGCGACAAAAATGAAGTGCTACCGTAAGTATGGCCTTACCTATCATGTGTTTATTCTCAAGTACTGATCAAACATGGCCATGTATATATCTACTGCATATCGAATACGATGTAAACATGGCCATATCTACCTAGATATTCGGTCTTTCAACGAATAGCAAACACATATTAATGATATGCTTTAACACACACATATTGGATATGCTATGTATGCGTTGCATACTAAGTTTCAATATGTTGCATGCACAACATATTGAAACTTAGTATGCATACCGCAAGTTGGGATGCACTATACTTCCTAGTTGATGCTTTCGTGCTTTGAAAAGTATGCATGTGATATGTGAAAATGCGACAAGGCAATAGCAATTGCTATTCGAAACTATTTTTTACTCGCTACGTAACTACATGCTCAATACGATAGGACACACGAATGCAAACAAGCATGGGTTCTAACGCACAAATGAATACATTATGCAATACAGTTAATACAAACCAATATCGCGTAAGTACTATATTTTCTAATCTACTCCCTAAATATTCACTACAATACTATTTCAAATCCTACTTGAAAACTATTTCGTAAAATACAAACAATAAGCCTATCTACAATCTACAACGCGAGTGTTGGCGTCGTTGATGAGCACGTGCCTTGCTCCTCATAAATTTTCAGCCATCCTATATCAAAGGACAAGGAACCAATCGTTAGTAAATCTGGAAAAAAAACAAGCACGCAAACGAAAACAATTCAAAGACAAGGGGTCAAAGGAGAATAGAAGTCGAAGGCGATGGAGTCGTTCGTGGGTTGAATCGCGTTTTCGCCGGTCCAACTCACGAGTCAATCTGAAAAATAGCGCCAACGAAAAAGAGGTTAGTAACGAGGGAAAAAAGGGGGAAAAAATAAGAAGAAAGTTAAGGAGAGTTAAAGTTTAGAGGGGGTGAGTTGGATTCGAACCAACCAAATCTAGTCCAAAGGACTAGCGGGAAAAATCTCCCGTTCACCCCATGTAAACGTTCAATACGCGCAGATCTAACTACATCTGCGCGTAAAAAACACTACGGCACTAGTACTTGCACGCAGGAGAAAATATGAAAAAGCAAGAATGAATTCAGAAGCAACGCATGGAAACAAAAGCAAAAGCGCAAGCAGAATTTTGTACAGTGCAGACAGGCACTGCACTGTACAGATGGTCAACGAGAAGAGGAGGAATTTCGAACTCCAACGTTTACAAGTACCGTAGGGGTGCCCAACTAAAGTTGAGCCGTCCAATGTTTTCTAATCAGCTGCGGCTACATAGCCCAGCTTGCATGACACATATGACACATATGTGAATGGAACCCGGCCGGTGCACTGCGTGTGGAATTACAAAAAATAATAATACGACAAATCCAGAAGTGCCACAACCAGGGACTCCCGCCAGACAGGAATCAGGGTCCCACGACCCGACTGCTGACCCCAGCCTTCTGCATGCGGGCACACGCCCCTCGTGCCAAAGGACTGAGGCCTGCAAATAATACCATTACCCTAAAGAGTACAGACTATGGACCTAAAATGCTATGCTAGGGCTGAAACCCTCAAAAAGCATAATTACCCGCTCCAGCTCAGAGTCAGGCATGACAGCAATAGCAAAGCCATCACCTAGCAAAGCCTACTGAACAGTGCCTAGATGAGAAGCAGCATGAGGTAGCTTCGCAGCCCCCCACCGAAGGATCACTATAGCTACCTCTCATCACAGCGGTCGGCACTGAACAGGCACAGGTCCTAGTCTCCTCTACCTACACTCTAATGAGCCGACTGCCCCTCTGCGGGCCGGATCTGCACGGCCTCCAGCTCAGAGCCCAGCTGCTCCAGGTCCTCCAAGTCCTGCAGCTCCTGCACTGAAAGCGGCCTCTCCTCATCCGTACCTGAATCACAAGGGAGGGCGGGTGGGAAAGTCCACACAATCACAGTAACACGGCAAGAGGCCCTCTCAGTCCGTAGCTGGCCTCTTAGGCCTCCGACTGATCAGAAAACCTCAGTTTTCAGATCTGCTCCGGATGACAGTCATACTGCCTGTCATCCTACACTGATCAGAAAACCATCAGTTTTCTAATCAGCTGCGGCTACATAGCCCAGCTTGCATGACACATATGACACATATGTGAATGGAACCCGGCCGGTGCAAGCACACAAAGATCACCACAAAGCAGTGCACGTGTAATGCATGACAACAACAAGCAATCAGACAAGAAAGGCCGCCTACTCTGCTGAGCATGGGGCATGCTTCTGGACACCGCCAGCCTGCGGTTGAGGTTGGTAGCTTTGTAGGTGGCCGCAGCCGCCGACGAGCTCCAGCCACCGTACTGATTGAACTCGAAATCAGTAACCTGGTCAGCCGCAGCCACCGCCGTAGCCCCACCAGACCGCAGGGACTGGGTCCCATACAGCTGCCTCAGAGCATCGGGGTCCAAGCCAGAAGCCTCACCCAGCATCCTGAACAGGTACCTCCTCAGCTGAGGATAGTCCAGCCTCTTCCCCGTCAGGCAGTCAGCCGACGGGTCCCGCTGAAACCGCCTGCCATCAATCTGCTGAAACAGGGGCTCGTCGGGCTGCACTCCCCGTGCAATCTGAGTGTCAACCCACCTCTGACTGACCTCCACTGGGCACAAAGGCTGCCCCTCCGCCGCCCGGGCAACCTCCACCAGCTGACCATACCTGTACTTGTCCGTCTTCCGCTTCTCGAGGAAGGTGGTCATGTGGGTCTCACAGAACTTCATATCCCGCAGTCTCACCTTCTCCGCACAGTCATACCGCCAGAAGCCTGTCCACATGTCCAAACCCAGTGTAGCAAACATCTGCCGAGTGACACCTCCCAGCATCAACCAGCAACGAGCACCACTCTGCACAAATGCAAACTCCAGCGGCTCCTTCCTGTTGAGCCGCCTGTCCCCCAGCCTCCTGTGAGCTGCCTCCCGTACCGCGGCCACCAGCCGATGAGAGGTGGGGTTCCGGTCCGCCGGGACCAGAGCCAAATCATGAGCAGTGAAAACCATAGCCGAAGCGGTCTTCACCACAGAGAAGGTCCTGGCCGCATTGGCTATGTACTGCAAGTACATAGCCACCGTGACCGGGTCGGCAGGAACAGGCACCCTAGGTGGGTCACGGTCCTGACAGAAAGCCTGGTACCGTACGAACACCCGAGAGTAGCCCCGCATGGTGCTAGCCTCACGGGTGCCAGACACCGCCAACAGCATGTCTGCCCGCAGCTGCATCTCCAGCGGGTCCGTCACGGAGAACTGCAGCCCAGCCCACTGCTCCCCAGTGCCTATGATGCCTGCATGAAAGGCAGCCCCCATCTCATACCCCTACCCCAGTCACAAGCCATGCAACCCCCCAAGGTACAGCGGGGACCGGGGCCTGCAGGCTCCCTCTCATCGAAGGAGACCCGCAAGAGGAGGACCCGAAAATCCGGCAGGCCCACCCCCCCCTCATTGGCCCTTCCGAGGCCAGGGAGGAAGGTGTCCGCAGAAGGCTGGAGCTCCGTCCACTGCACCACACAGTCTGCCAAGTGAACCCCGTCGGGACACAGCAAGACCCACCACGGCTGGAAAGTCCAGACCGGGGCCACAATGGAGGCTGCAGCCCTCTCAGCCTGCAGAAACAGCAGGAGCCTCCCGATCATCCGGAAAGGCGGGTTGCACCAGTTGACGTGCTTCCGCCAGTCCGTCTGACCGAAAGTGTCAACCCCCGACGTACCTGGACAGTGCCAAGCACTGTTGAAGGAGGGGGCACCTGCACTGTCAAAAACAAGACAATTCTTGTCAGTTGCAAACCTGTCCCGGGTGTGCCTCCACCCCCCGGCAATCCATGGGTCAGCCCACCGAAAGATTGCCGGGTTGACCATCCAGTCATCATGGTCTCTGATCTTGGACAGGGCATCAGCCCGGGCCTCAAACTCCCTGGGCATCCAAAGGGAGGACAAAACCACCCCGTGGTCAGCACAGAAATCATGCACCGCTAAAGCCAACTCCTGAAGCTCCTGATGCCTGCTGCCAGACTCAATGACAAAATGCACAGCCTGGTTGTCACAAATGACAAGCACCCTCTTCCCTCTCAGCCTGCCAGCCACATCAAATGCTCGGAGAGAGTCAAAAATGCCCCTGAGCTCCCTGAGAGTGGATGACTTCAGTCTGTCCGACATGGTCAGATAACTGTGGCCAAGCAGCTCAGGTCCCCCAAAGGACTGCTCCAGCCAGGAACCCCATGCCACCTCAGAGGTGTCCGCATGGACTGTCTCCAGCTGAAGCCCCGCCCCCCTGGGCTCCCAGATGCCTCTCTGATGCCTACGAAAGCCGTCTGTCAGCCAAAACTCAAGCTCTGTCCGAAGAGCATCAGTACCCGGGACATGAGAAGCCCACGAGCCCCAAGTCAGGGTGTCGGCTATGAGTACTGCAGCCGCCCTAGCATACAGTCTGGTGACACCCCCTAGTACAAACCACTGTGCATTAACTAAGCCTGCAAACTTAGCCACAAGTCTCAGAGGCAACCTATGAAATAGCCTCAACAAGTCTGACACACAAGCACGGATCTTGCCCAGAGCCTTCTCAGGCACGAACAAGACCCCCCCCTCCAGGTCTATGCCTATGCCAATATGCACAAGGGCCCGTGTGAAAAACAGCTGAGACTTGGACTCAGACACGAGCCAGCCCGCCTCCCGCACGTCCCGCATAATACGGGACAACACAGCCAAAGCCGAGGGGTCCGTGAGTGTAGGAGCCCTCACAGCAAAAGCAAAGTCGTCCACGTAGGGGTGCACGCGGAACCCGAGACCCCGCCACTTACCTACGAGCTCCTTGTTGATCTTCGTAAACACCCAGCAAGCTGGGGCTAGACCAAAAGGCAGCACACAAAACTCAAAGAATCTACCCTGCCACTCAACAGCAACATAGGTACGAGACATCTCGTGGAGGTCAACGTGATAATACCCTGACTTATAGTCAAAGTAAAACAACCCGTCATCCCTCCTAAGCAGGTCTACAAAAGGCTGAAGGTGTTCATACTTGAACTTAGGAAAGATTAGAAAGGCATTGAGCCACTTACCGTTGAAGATCAGCCGTAATTTGTCCCGAGAGTCGTCCACCATTAAAGGCAGGACAACCCGCGGCTTGCTGGGCACCTCTCTCAAGGCGCCCATAAGCACACACTCCTGCACAGCGTTAGTAACAAAGGCGGTATGCCTAACAGCAGACACGTGGTTAGGCAAGTGCACTCGGGGCGGAGCCCTGCCATCCTTAAACTTCAAGTTAAATCCTCTCTCAATCCAAGACATAACGTACGAAGAGCGGACAAAGGTTCGCCAAAAGGAGGCTCGCTCCCTAAGTCTTCCCGCAACACGGGGCACAGGAACGTCCTGTTCACACAAAGGTATGGCCTCGCCAATCTCTTCCTCAGACAATTCAAGACCTGAAACACAAGGAAACAACAGCCCGCGGGCCAAAAGTTCATTACAATTTAGGGTTTCGTCCCCAAAAGTTACATTTAAGTTGGGCATTCCACCTCAACTGCAAAGCATTCCGCTAAGCTCATTGTACTAGCCTTCGTGGCTCTACATTCTTTACAATTCAACGATCCGAGCCTCTGCCACGGCCTCTGCCGGCTGGGCGCGGTTGCGAGCATTGGTTTTGGTGGTGCCCCCATTCATTACAATTCCAGCATTGGAGCTGGCTGCCACGCCCTGCCTGAACAGGCGGCGGTGGCGGAGGCGCTCCAGGAGCAGTCGGACGAGACACAGCAAAGGCACCCCTGCCTAGGCCCTTCGTCCGCCCTTTGGCAGCCGCAGCTTGCGCAGCGTGCATTTTCTCTGCCTTTACTTCTTTTTCAGCTTTGCGCATTAACTTTTCGTCTTCCTCATCGTCAGCGTACGACTTACGTTCAAGTTTCTCGCAGATTTTCCAGCCCACTTCAGGGCCTTTGTCCGAAACCAAGGCCAAAATTTTTGCGCGCGCCTTGGCGCGTGCCACACCTTTTTCCGCTGTCTCAGACAAGAATTCAAGAGCAAGAGTGACGGTCTCAGGCAGCTCCACACCTTCCAATTCCTTCTTGGCGTCATTAAGCGCCAACTGTGACGCTGAGTGTGCCACGAAGTGGTGCTGGGTCTCTAAAAACTGTTTGCGGAGTCCCTTGTCCTTGCCATCATCGTTGCGAGTCAATTCAAGGCGATCGGACCCTGGAAGCTGAATGAGGTCTACTGCTGCCTCCCACGGACGCTTACGGTCTCCTGAGGCTACTTGCGACAGTCCCTTAAGCTCAGCAAGTCGGGCAGTCGCTCTCTCCATTTGTCGCATCAACTTCATTTGCGGTTGCGAGAGGTCCTCTCCATCTTGGAAAGCGGCAAAAGCGGTCGCGTACGCTGGCTGCGCGTGCAAATCATCAATCCGTCTCTGACACAAAATCGGGTCGGTAAACCACTCCATAATGATATACGATATACACTGAAAATATACACTGAAAACTTACGGTGTTACAAAAGTCCACACAATCACAGTAACACGGCAAGAGGCCCTCTCAGTCCGTTGCTGGCCTCTTAGGCCTCCGACTGATCAGAAAACCTCAGTTTTCAGATCTGCTCCGGATGACAGTCATACTGCCTGTCATCCTAC
This sequence comes from Cymbomonas tetramitiformis, assembly GCA_001247695.2. Lineage (NCBI taxonomy): Eukaryota > Viridiplantae > Chlorophyta > Pyramimonadophyceae > Pyramimonadales > Pyramimonadaceae > Cymbomonas > Cymbomonas tetramitiformis. The sequence goes on along the minus strand of LGRX02029093.1, from coordinate 8,527 downwards.
ACTGATCAGAAAACCATCAGTTTTCAGATCGGGAACATCGGAAGGTCCGAAGAGATTCCTGGGGAGCAACAAAGGAATGTACCGTATTTTGATCTCTGGAATCGTATATGGACTGTCGGATTCGGAAAATTGCCACTATTAAAAATGAACGGACCAGTTTAAGTTGGGCAGCTCTAAAGTACCGTGACTGACAACTCGAACTGTGCACTGTACAAGTATGGTGACATGACATTGACATGACGTCTACGGTGACACGCGGTCACCTCTGCCATCGGCTATCGCAATGTGAATGTCGCATGTCAACGTGCTATCAGATATCGAGCTATCGATGCCGTGTCTCTCACCCGATCGCGCGACGTTGTCTTTTGTGTCATCACTCGAGTAATGTGTAATCGCCTGGCATCTTCTGGGATAAACTGAAGACTCTCGATTTTCGAACGCCGCGATCTGAACGGTCTGAACCTGTCCGCGAACGGTCGGCGATCTGAACCTGCGCGAGTGGCGATTCCGGGTCATGGGACCCATGTTTTTTCTGTTGCGCTTTCTTTTGTGCATATTTTTTTCAAGGGTTTCCCACTTCTGGACCATTCCTGAATGGCCCATAGAATATTTGAGCAAGCCGTTTTCACCATCGTATTTTGCGAGCAAGCCCCTTTCTTTTGAGCTCAACTTGTTTTTTTCATGAAAATGACCGATTTTTGTCCACGCTTGCCCCTGCACCCTAAGGTATGGTCTAGACATGACCATGTTTGGGTCGTTTCCCCATTGGGTTTTGCATTTGGGGCATTGATTTGGGCTATGTGCGCCGCTGAAGATGTCTACCTTGTGTTCGCGTGACGAATGCTGTTCGAACCGGGCCATACCAGGGCAATTCTACTCAGGTACAAGGTAAACATCTTCAGCGGCGCAACACAACGTGGTTTGCCTTGTTTTACTGCCAACATTGCCCAAAAATGGCCAAGTTTGCCACGTGTTTTTAAACACAGATCAAACATGGTCCGTTTTATGTACGTCTTGCCCAATGTTGGCAGTAAAACAAGGCTAACAAGGCCGTGTTTCACCATCTCGGCTGTTGAAACTGCTTAGGTAGGGCCATGTTTACGCCATACTTATGATGGTACAGCAGGTTACGTACGTGGGCAAAAGCGGTTTGCAGGCACAATAGGCGATGACATCCCGCGCACAGAGATTGGCGCAAGGTGGGATTCCGGAGGAGAGACGGAGGGTCAATCCCGCGAAAAGAGCCACTGTTGCATATCGCTTGCCAAATTCTCCGGGTGAGGGCGATGGGTTGACGACGCCGCCGCGTGCGGACGATGCCTTCAAGAGGCAACGTGTCCTCGAATGGGATGCCAATCCCACGAATGGGTTTATAGATTTAGTTGAGGAACTCTTTTGGGATGGAATCATTCTGACGGAAGAATACGACAATCATCCGGCACGCGCCACCTTCACTGACATTGAACGCGACGGCATGACCGGGTAGGGCCCTACCTGCCTTGCTCTCGGGACGAACCCGGGGCGAGCATTGCCCTACCTGCAATGGGAAGGGGCCAAGTATGGCCGTATTTTGACGTGTTCGCTGTAGGTCGAACCGAAAAGCACGGAAATTCCTCCCGTCACCCTCCCGTCACCCATCCAGTCCGCTGCTGGCGACGCGGGGTCAACCATGAGCTCGAGCGTGGAGAACAATAAGGCGTTGGCCTCCACGCGGATGGGGAGGGTAGCATCGTCCAGCAGGAAAAGGGGTGCGAAACCAATGTCCTCCGTGACAAATGTTGTCTGCAGCGCAGAGACCATCCTGGCGAAGAGCGCGGACGCGTGGCACTCAGTCCCGGAAAATCGCCCGTTCTTGTCCTCGAATAACTTTTGGCGAACGGACTTGGAGACCTTCATGTCGAAGTGTTCCCGTTGCAGCGTCCGCACCGAGGCCAGGAACGCAGCACCTGCTGAATTGGCAGCCGGCTGAGCTGCCGGCGGCGTGGCTGGAGCAGGGGAGAAGTCCTGTCGCGATTGACCGGCCCCTGGCCGAGAGAGTCTCCCAAAAAGAGGGTTTGGCCGAAGATTGGCCGAAAGAATTTTGACCCTTAAGTATGCAAAAAGATGTGAAAACAAGAGAAAAACACATGTTTTCTCGAAAATTGGCCGAAATGCCTCCGGAGAGGACTTCTGCCCTGGGCTGGAGTGTTGGCGTGTCTCGCAGCTGCCGAATCAAAAATCGTGGATAGCGCGCGTCGGCGATTCGCCATGCTAGCGGTGGCTCGAGTAGAAGCAACCATCTTGAGAAGGACTGAAGGGGCGGAGTGAGGCAACGGAACGCGAGATGTGCGGCAGTTCCGGGCGGCCAAGAAACGCGTGGGTCGCCGATACGGCAGCCGTGAGAGATCAAATAATTCAGGGAAGTCGTGTGGTAGCGGCGGCCAATACGCAACGGTGTGGGATCCAACCAGAAAACGTAAACCAATCCAATTAAGACCCGTAGAAAACCGTTCTCCAACCGGTGCGGCGTGCCGTAAATCAACCCATAAAATTTAGGCCATACCCGTGACTGCCGGCACTCTCACGCGCGGAGCGCCTCACCCCATCCCAGGCGTCCGAGCTTAGCCACTCATGGTGGCAATCTCGCAGTGGCTAAATAAAACGCAAGTGGGGCCAAACCTGGTAGATATATGGTTCGGCGGTAATATATATCTAACTGTTGAGATAAACCCTGAGTTAAGGGTTACGGAATCAAAACGGTAAAAGTGAGATAGATAAATCAGAGGCATACATAAATACCTAACGGGTGTTTCCCGTCTACTGGTGACGGTCACCCAGCCTACCATAGGAAGTGACATGTGACAGTTTTGAGTGTCACACACAGTGTCAAATCCAGCAAAAAGCGAAGATCGCCATGTATAACCGGATGAACTCCATAGTTGGCCCGGACAGCGTCACTGGCTGTTTCTTTTGCGATGACCCCGAGAACCCTGACACCGTGTTCGATACCAAAGAGCCATTCATGCTCGCAGATCAGATCGCGTCGCAAGTAGTAATTGTGAAGCATCCTTGCATGCAAACTGCGGTGGTTCTTGACCCTCGAGCAGATTTCTTCAAGCAGAATGTCCAGGATGAAAATCCTAGCGAGGACGAGCTTGCTAAGTACTTAGGCCTGCAGTACGACATGGCATTTGTGTAGTGTAAATAGATAGCATCAGTTTGTGTATATACATAAACAAGGGTAAGTATGGCCCTACCTATCATGTATCTATGCTCAGGTACTGATCGGAAATGGCCATGTTTATACATAAACAAGGGTAAGTAGGGCCCTACCTATCATGTATCTATACTCAGGTACTAGTCAGGTAAGGCCATGTTTATACATAAACAAGGGTAAGTAGGGCCCTACCTATCATGTATCTATACTCAAGTACTAGTCAGGTAAGGCCATGCTTATACATAAACAAGGGTAAGTAGGGCCCTACCTATCATGTATCTATACTCAAGTACTAGTCTGGTATGGCCATGTTTATACATAAACAAGGGTAAGTAGGGCCCTACCTATCATGTATCTATACTCAAGTACAGGGTAAGTATGGCCATGTTTAGACATAAACAAGGGTAAGTAGGGCCCTACCTATCATGCATCTATACTCAAGTACCGAGGATCGGACATCGCCATGTACATCTTTGGAGACTGTCCATAGTAAGGACTAAATAAGCGTAATAGCCCAAAAAAAACAGATTCTAAAAATATTTTTTTCCAATGTTTTCAAGTACAGCCCAGGTACAGCCCGGGTACAGGGTAGGTATTGCCCCCTACTTACCCCTTACCTACCCAATGCCCATACCGACCTAACTTTGAGGTGCTGTAACAGGAAGTGTAAAATGTTTTTTCAGTTAAATCTTTGGAGACTGTCCATAGTAAGGACTAAATAAGCGTAATAGCCCAAAAAAACAGATTCTGAAAATATTTTTTTCCAATGTTTTCAAGTACAGCCCAGGTACAGCCCCAAGTACAGGGCAGGTACCGAGTAGCACAACTTTGAGGCCTCAAAAAGTGAGGTTACCAAAGCCATTCCACCCAAAACTTCGCTCCATATGTCTTACATCGACCCAAACCATCGATATCAACAATAAAAAACAAACTATCGGAAACTTCATTTCACCCGATTTTGGCTGGTTTTGCCATTTTACTGCCGACATTGCCCAAGTAGGGCCCTACTTGGCTCGAAACACAAGGTAAACACAAGGTAAACACAAGGTTCTAAATTTGTAGGGAATCTCGCTCAAGATAACGATACGTCTGCCCGAATAACTTGGGCAATTCGGTCAGAATCGAGTCGGACGTGTGCCCCAGCTTTCCCAAATGCTTTATGAACAGGTGACGGTGTTCAAGAGCACGAATCGACTTGTGTGAATTTCCAAAATCGGCCAGAAGGCATGTGAGCGTTATTATCATGGCCGTCTATGAGGGCCTGACCGCTCTCACTGCCCATCGCCAACCGCCCGACACTTGACACCCCCCATTCGACTTGGTGGAGATGCTCGCTGAGCTGCACGACGCGTGTGCTGGTCTCGACTTGGTACAGGCTGTTGAATCGCGCCATCTCTCCGATCCGCTCAGCCATGAAGCCCTCGATATGTCTTCAGAACCACACTACCTTATCCCACCCCGATATGTGCGGTATAGAGCCGCCAAGGCGCGTCATTTGTGATGCATGCATCTTCCCCAGGGGGCCATGGGGAAGGCTCTTTTATCGATACTCCGAGTTATAACCCTAATATAAGTCTGTCTTGTGGGACTCGTTATTAATGGATGCTCTCCGAGGCAAATGGGGTAAGGGACATGTCACTAGAGCGATTCTCGACGGCGAACACGATGAAGATGTCGTATCGCCCATCTGGATCAGTGATCTATCCGGATTCGCAGCGGGCGGCAAGCCCCCCCTGGAGAGGCATATCCTACCGTACTGAGCGCTATCCCCTGTCTACGCCCCGCAGGGGCGCTCGGCGAAAATCGACCATCCCACTTTGTCAAATCACCAATCTGACCTCAGAAAGGTGTCCCCCGCACAAAATTACCTCAAGATAGCATATCCCCAAATGTCATTCCGAGTAAGTAAGGCGTTCACGCAATGCCGCCAAACCCTGCATCAAGGAAACTTACCGCATATTTTTTGCTGGATTTTCGCTGCCTGCCTGCCTGCCCCCTCACTTCCTACCCCTCCTGAAGCCTAGGCACCTCGACATCTGACCTCCAAACAAACCCCCGCCTTTTAGCACTATCATATACGATCCCGCCAAGTCCACCCCGCCCCCTAAATCGAAACTTCAAATCTCGCTCAAGATAACGATACGTCTGCCCGAATAACTTGGGCAATTCGGTCAGAATCGAGTCGGACGTGTGCCCCAGCTTTCCCAAATGCTTTATGAACAGGTGACGGTGTTCAAGAGCACGAATCGACTTGAATTTCCAAAATCGGCCAGAAGGCATGTGAGCGTTATTATCATGGCCGCCTCTGAGGGCCTGACCGCTCTCACTGCCCATCGCCAACCGCCCGACACTTGACACCCCCCATTCGACTTGGTGGAGGTGCTCGCTGAGCTGCACGACGCATGTGCTGGTCTCGACTTGGTACAGGCTGTTGAATCGCGCCATCTCTCCGATCCGCTCAGCCATGAAGCCCTCGATATGTCTTCAGAACCACACTACCTTATCCCACCCCGGTGCGGTATAGAGCCGCCAAGGCGCGTCATTTGTGGTGCATGCATCTTCCCCAGGGGGCCATGGGGAAGGCTCTTTTATCGATACTCCGAGTTATAACCCTAATATAAGTCTGTCTTGCGGGACTCGTTATCAATGGATGCTCTCCGAGGCAAATGGGGTAAGGGACATGTCACTAGAGCGATTCTCGACGGCGAACACGATGAAGATGTCGTATCGCCCATCTGGATCAGTGATCTATCCGGATTCGCAGCGGGCGGCAAGCCCCCCCTGGAGAGGCATATCCTACCGTACTGAGCGCTATCCCCTGTCTACGCCCCGCAGGGGCGCTCGGCGAAAATCGACCATCCCACTTTGTCAAATCACCAATCTGACCTCAGAAAGGTGTCCCCCGCACAAAATTACCTCAAGACAGCATATCCCCAAATGTCATTCCGAGTAAGTAAGGCGTTCACGCAATGCTGCCAAACCCTGCATCAAGGAAATTTACCGCATATTTTTTCGCTGGATTTTCGCTGCCTGCCTGCCTGCCCCCTCACTTCCTACCCCTCCTGAAGCCTAGGCACCTCGACATCTGACCTCCAAACAAACCCCCGCCTTTTAGCACTATCATATACGATCCCGCCAAGTCCACCCCGCCCCCTAAATCGAAACTTCAAATCTCGCTCAAGATAACGATACGTCTGCCCGAATAACTTGGACAATTTGGTCAGAATCGACTCGGACGTGTGCCCCAGCTTTCCCAAATGCTTTATGAACAGGTGACGGTGTTCAAGAGCACGAATCGACTTGAATTTCCAAAATCGGCCAGAAGGCATGTGAGCGTTATTATCATGGCCGCCTCTGAGGGCCTGACCGCTCTCACTGCCCATCGCCAACCGCCCGACACTTGACACCCCCCATTCGACTTGGTGGAGGTGCTCGCTGAGCTGCACGACGCATGTGCTGGTCTCGACTTGGTACAGGCTGTTGAATCGCGCCATCTCTCCGATCCGCTCAGCCATGAAGCCCTCGATATGTCTTCAGAACCACACTACCTTATCCCACCCCGATATGTGCGGTATAGAGCCGCCAAGGCGCGTCATTTGTGGTGCACGCATCTTCCCCAGGGGGCCATGGGGAAGGCTCTTTTATCGATACTCCGAGTTATAACCCTAATATAAGTCTGTCTTGCGGGACTCGTTATCAATGGATGCTCTCCGAGGCAAATGGGGTAAGGGACATGTCACTAGAGCGATTCTCGACGGCGAACACGATGAAGATGTCGTATCGCCCATCTGGATCAGTGATCTATCCGGATTCGCAGCGGGCGGCAAGCCCCCCCTGGAGAGGCATATCCTACCGTACTGAGCGCTATCCCCTGTCTACGCCCCGCAGGGGCGCTCGGCGAAAATCGACCATCCCACTTTGTCAAATCACCAATCTGACCTCAGAAAGGTGTCCCCCGCACAAAATTACCTCAAGATAGCATATCCCCAAATCTCATTCCGAGTAAGTAAGGCGTTCACGCAATGCTGCCAAACCCTGCATCAAGGAAACTTACCGCATATTTTTTCGCTGGATTTTCGCTGCCTGCCTGCCTGCCCCCTCACTTCCTACCCCTCCTGAAGCCTAGGCACCTCGACATCTGACCTCCAAACAAACCCCCGCCTTTTAGCACTATCATATACGATCCCGCCAAGTCCACCCCGCCCCCTAAATCGAAACTTCAAATCTCGCTCAAGATAACGATACGTCTGCCCGAATAACTTGGGCAATTCGGTCAGAATCGACTCGGACGTGTGCCCCAGCTTTCCCAAATGCTTTATGAACAGGTGACGGTGTTCAAGAGCACGAATCGACTTGAATTTCCAAAATCGGCCAGAAGGCATGTGAGCGTTATTATCATGGCCGCCTCTGAGGGCCTGACCGCTCTCACTGCCCATCGCCAACCGCCCGACACTTGACACCCCCCATTCGACTTGGTGGAGGTGCTCGCTGAGCTGCACGACGCATGTGCTGGTCTCGACTTGGTACAGGCTGTTGAATCGCGCCATCTCTCCGATCCGCTCAGCCATGAAGCCCTCGATATGTCTTCAGAACCACACTACCTTATCCCACCCCGGTGCGGTATAGAGCCGCCAAGGCGCGTCATTTGTGGTGCATGCATCTTCCCCAGGGGGCCATGGGGAAGGCTCTTTTATCGATACTCCGAGTTATAACCCTAATATAAGTCTGTCTTGTGGGACTCGTTATCAATGGATGTTCTCCGAGGCAAATGGGGTAAGGGACATGTCACTAGAGCGATTCTCGACGGCGAACACGATGAAGATGTCGTATCGCCCATCTGGATCAGTGATCTATCCGGATTCGCAGCGGGCGGCAAGCCCCCCCTGGAGAGGCATATCCTACCGTACTGAGCGCTATCCCCTGTCTACGCCCCGCAGGGGCGCTCGGCGAAAATCGACCATCCCACTTTGTCAAATCACCAATCTGACCTCAGAAAGGTGTCCCCCGCACAAAATTACCTCAAGATAGCATATCCCCAAATGTCATTCCGAGTAAGTAAGGCGTTCACGCAATGCCGCCAAACCCTGCATCAAGGAAACTTACCGCATATTTTTTGCTGGATTTTCGCTGCCTGCCTGCCTGCCCCCTCACTTCCTACCCCTCCTGAAGCCTAGGCACCTCGACATCTGACCTCCAAACAAACCCCCGCCTTTTAGCACTATCATATACGATCCCGCCAAGTCCACCCCGCCCCCTAAATCGAAACTTCAAATCTCGCTCAAGATAACGATACGTCTGCCCGAATAACTTGGGCAATTCGGTCAGAATCGA
>LGRX02029092.1:0-53499 GCA_001247695.2 Cymbomonas tetramitiformis | reverse complement strand
AAGGCCCGTGCAACACCGGATTTTGGTAAAGCAAATGTTTTGATCGCAACGATTTCATTGGCTCCTGTCGCGACTGTCATCCGGCGAACATTTCGTTTGTCATGCGAGGTCATTATTTGTGAAATGCCAAAAAGCAAATAATGGTCCAACATTTGGGACCTCGAAATCGTCCCAAATGTTGGACAACATTTGCACCAAATGTTACCCAAATGTCGCCCGGGACAAATCCTGGATCATCAGATCAAAAAATCGGGAACGGTTCAGAGAGACCACCGGCAAACTGGAATGCCAAGATCGTGTATCGCTGGACTGGAATATGCTGCATTTTCCAATCACAAACACTGTTCAAGATGGGGTCGTCTAGTTTTCGACGTGGAGTGTCCATATGCTTCCGCTCGCCCGAAAGTTTCTCATAATATCATGCTGGACTTTAGGTTCAGGGTTATTATTATGGGCTCTGATAGCCCCTAGCCTGACCCGTCTCTGATCGGAACCGTGACTCCGCTAGTAGCTAGGATGACAGTACAGTAGTACTGTACTGTCAGTCATTACTTCGTATTATCCGGGTTTCCGAGATGCATGATAAAAGCACTCGGCCGGACTGTTTATGGGAGCTTAGCCAGTTTGTTTTACCGAGCGGAACACCTGTTCTCGCAGGTTATGCGCGTCACCACTTCCCTAGTAATTCTGATGGCACAGCGCCAAGCTGTTGCCATGATTGGCTAAGTTTCGTGGCACAGAGATGGGGTGGGCGCCCCCTTAGACAGTGGCTTTCTCTTCGCGGTATGGCCTCCTTTTGAAGTGGAGATCAGTTTTTTCGGCATTTATTTGGCAGAGTATCGTCGCTGGGTATGGTTATGTTTTACGTTCCGTTTGATCAGCGGGCAGGACACTCCGCGTTTTGTGGGTCGCTCCCACGCGATTAGCCACTCGGCTCATGACCTGCTTGATTATGTTATTGCTTGCTGAGACTCCTGCAGGAATTGGCCGCTGCGGAATTGTCCGCTACTGTCACACCGCTAGCCCGCGTTCCCATCTCACCGTCATTTACAGCATGGACACACCGCAAAGACCACGTACACGCGCTAGGGCGCGTAAATTAGCAACTATTTTCGATGATGTTGGGGCATTAAACTCGGCTACCCCTACAACGCCGCATTTGGCTTCGGCTGACGAGTCGGCTGCGGCTGCAACGCTCGTGCAGAGGTTACGGAAAGATTCGTTCGATGTTCAGTGCGCGAAAACAGCAGCCACTAAGGTTTTGGGAGACAAAACGGCAAAATTTCATGGCAGTGAATCGTCGGCTTCGGACATTTTTTCACAGCTGATCTCCGAAATTCAGCAGCTTTTCACGCTGCAGTCACAGGCAATTGCACCCCTGTTTGAGCTGTCTGCTGCTGATGTCCCTGTCATGCCTGCTGCCAATGAGCTCCTGTACTCTGTGCTGTTGCTGCTGACTGCGCCAGGGTCTCCTGCCCGTAATTGGGTGGAGGCTTCTGGGGCCGATGTTCCTGCTGACGGCAAACGTGCCACCCTCGAGGTGGCGTGCGTATGCTCGCTGATGATTCGACTCCGTTCGAGTCTCTGACTGAGCTTCTTGACGTGAGAGTCTCGGATGAACATGACCCTGACTCTGGCATTCGTCTTTTTAACAGTTGTCTTCGGGATGCACAGCGTCTGCAGACGCTGCCCGAAGACGCTGTTAAAAGACAATTCCTCTCTGCCCTGTCTGGACCGGCTTACGCCACGCTGGTTGACTCGTTTGCTCGAGCTGACCAGCGTGCGGCTGTGAGTCTGCTCACCCTGCAGGCACGCGTGCGCGAGCAGTACCGCTGCGGGCGGCTCTCGGGCAAGCGCACTGCAGGGCGCCCCATGTCTGTTGCATCTTGCACCACTGACACTGGCCTGGCTTCGGCCATTGATCGGCTCAGTGCTCAGTTGGTCAAGTTGCAGCGGGATGTGGATTCCCTTAAGAGGGGTGGCTCCAAGCCGCCCCCTGGGAAGCACACTCCGCGCAACTTCCACCGACCTGGAGTGCAACCGCTTGCTCACTCCGCCTCTCCGGAGGTGGCTTTTGACAAGCGGTCTGGCACCTTTGTCCCAACGTGCAGGCACGAGAAGTGCCGCGCCGTTGGGTCAAAGCATTGGCTGAGTGAGTGTCCTCACAAGGACACTCACCCATTGTCCATTTCGGCATCCTACTGCCAAGCCGTCGAGTCTTATGACTCCGACGTGCTTGCCCTTCGTTTTCAGCGGTACTATGACGCTGGGGATGAGGGGTCCATGGAGCACTTGTGTGCTCTCGTGGGGCAACCTGAAATCTGTGAGCTGTCTGCGCATTCCTTTGCTCCAGAGCCTACGGCTCTGCAGCAGTTCAAGGATGCTGCTGCCTCTGCTGAGTCTGCACCTGCTGAGCATCTTTCCATTGGCCGTGTTGCATTTGCTGAGGTCAGCGGTCCGCTTGCTGGTGGTGTCGCTGAGCCGACCGCCAGCAAGCAGCTGCTGCCGAAGGCCTCTGCACCCGTGCATGGTAAGCCGATTGACTTGCATGAGGTCAGCCGTGCCGCCTTTGTGCCGCCGTCTGCCTCTCTGGCTCTCGGCCCGATGGCTCCTGCTGACAACTCTTTCAAAACATTCAACACTGTCCACCCTGACTGGTTTGACATTGACCCTGAGCTTGTTGAGGTGTGTGATTCCGATGATGATGGGGAGGGCTCCGACTGCCCTCCTGGTGTCTGCCTGACTGAAATTGAGGGGGGTGCACCGCCGACGGCTGCAGCATTTCGGCGGTTCGGAGTCCCCAGAGGCTCCAGGCCATTTGGCATCGGTGAGTTTGCACTCAGCCTTTTCATGGTGGCTACGTTTCTCTTCAGTGCTACGGCGATGCCGACCCTCGTGGTCGGCGGTGGTGTCGGGGGCCTGGTTGAGCCCGGAGCCACTTATGGCTACGATTCACCGCGGTCTCATGAAGCACTACTGGATTCTCCTTGCCCGCCTGTGGTTACCGCTGGTTCGTCATTGCCGCCGCGGGATGTGGCACAATTCTTTTCTCAATCGACCTCAGCGGCTTTGCAATCTGATGATTTTGCCACTCCACTTTGGGATCCGCCTGACCCACTTGGGTCTGGTGGTGTCAGTACTTACAAATTCTCTTCTCAATTGACTTCGGATGCTTTTCTTGATTGGAATCCGTCTGCTGAACTCGGCTCTGCCGACCAGCTTTACAGTGGCTAGAGTCTGCTTGATTCAGATCCTGGAGGTGTGATTAGCCTTAGCCGCAGTGGTGGGTTGTGCCGGGACAAGTCCCCGGGCACCCAGCTAGAAGTATATCTGTTTCCAGTCAAGTGCTGTTTGTTATCTGTTTAGTTAGCTCCGCTTGCCTAGCCCTATTGGCTACAGTCACAGCTCCGGGTGGTGTGCTGGACTTTAGGTTCAGGGTTATTATTATGGGCTCTGATAGCCCCTAGCCTGACCCGTCTCTGATCGGAACCGTGACTCCGCTAGTAGCTAGGATGACAGTACAGTAGTACTGTACTGTCAGTCATTACTTCGTATTATCCGGGTTTCCGAGATGCATGATAAAAGCACTCGGCCGGACTGTTTATGGGAGCTTAGCCAGTTTGTTTTACCGAGCGGAACACCTGTTCTCGCATATCATAAGTTTACGGGATTGCACACACAATCACGTTTTCATGATGTTGTCCACGTGGGATTGACGAACGTTTGCCCGAAATATTCCTTTTTAAGTCGTTTCGCACGTTCGATCATGCGAATGTCGATTTTAATCAGATCCCGCGGACTGTAATTTATAGATTTAATAATTCGTCTGAAAATAATCGCCGGGTCATACGGAGACTGTATGACCCGGCGAAACGAATCTTATTTGCTTCGTGACAGTGTACCAAAATCCGGTGTTGCACGGGCCTGAGCGAGCAGTGCGACTGTAGGATCAGTCGAAGACGAGCGAGCGACAAGCTAGTCGTTATGGCTGCCACGTCAAACAATATGCCTATTATTGTGCCGGGGCGCAATAATAGGCATATTCGTCTGACGTGGCAGCCATAACTACCTCTTGTCAACATGCATGTAACAAACTTTAAAGTCCACAGTGGCGGGGGATCCTGAATGGTCATGCGCACAACTTTGGGGATTAACTTTTAATCCCCACGCTTACGAGCTTCGGCCGCTGCGCGGCCGATCGCGCGATTCTCGATGGATAGGGAGAGCAGCTCGTAACCTCTGGTGCCATTCGTGTTTTGGGGTGAAATTCGCTACCTTTTTCCCCAGAGCCGAGAGCATTTTCACTGTGCTAAAGCATTTTTTACGGCTGAATATTATCTTCAGGATTATACTGCAGAGAGCGACACTATGAAAAATGTTTACTTTGTGCTCATATAATGCAACTAAAGTCGTAAGTCCGTGTGCCATCTCATAGGATTGTGCCTAACGCTTTCCCAAAAAGCGCTTTCGAGCGCGCGTTCTTTGCATTTCATGCGTTGCTTACACACGGCTTAATCGGCGAAGCAAAGGGGAATGAGGAATCAAAATGAGTCGTGAGGTATGAATATTTTACTCGTTATTTCATGCTTATCTCCTCGCGCTTTATTGTTCTTGCAAACTGTTGGGCTGAATAGGTTTTTGTTTGATTTAGGCGTTCGCAACCCAAACTTCACGAAAGCAATTCTAGTTCGATTCTTTGCGGAATCGAGCCAAATCTCCGGCAAATAAAAGTTAAACGTCTGAACTTTCATATTTTATCATATACGACACCTTAGACCTCCAGTAACTTGCATATTTCTCCTTGGCTGAGCAGAGTTTGGCGCTGTTTGACGCATTACTTACCCATATAAGATTAGGCGCACAAGGCGGAGGAATGCGCCGAAATGCCTCATCTTTGGCGCATCTTGAAGGTTATTGTAAGAACTTTCATATTTTGTATTGCATACGGTCATGAACCGTCATGAACTTTCGCAATATTGCGAGGGGTGTGTGGTATTGTGGCAGGGCGGTGCTCTACTTGCTCACACAAGATTAGGCGTACAAGGCGAAGGAATGCTCAGAAATGCCTCATCTTTGGCGCAAATAAAAGGTAACATATCGAACTTTTATATTTTCTATTGCATACGGCCATGAACTGTCATGAACTTCCACAATATTGCGATGAGTATAGGGTATTGTGGCAGTGGCGTGCATTACTTGCCCACACAAGATTAGGCGCACAAGGCGGAGGAATGCTTAGAAATGCCTCATCTTCGGCGCAAATAAAAGGTGGTATATAGGACTTTAATATTCTCTTTTGCATACGGTCATGAACTGTCATGAACTTCCACAATATTGCGATGAGTATAGGGTATTGTCTATTGTGGCAGTGGCGTGCATTACTTGCCCACACAAGATTAGGCGCACAAGGCGGAGGAATGCTTAGAAATGCCTCATCTTCGGCGCAAATAAAAGGTGGTATATAGGACTTTAATATTCTCTTTTGCATACGGTCATGAACTGTCATGAACTTCCACAATATTGCGATGAGTATAGGGTATTGTGGCAGTGGCGTGCATTACTTGCCCACACAAGATTAGGCGCACATCAAGGCGGAGGAATGCTTAGAAATGCCTCATCTTCGGCGCAAATAAAAGGTGGTATATAGGACTTTAATATTCTATTTTGCATACGGCCATGAACTGTCATGAACTTCCACAATATTGCGATGAGTATAGGGTATTGTGGCAGGGCGGTGCTTCAATTGGCGGTACAAGATTCGTTGTAGAAAGTGGAGAAGTGCACCAAGTTGCCCCATCTTTGGTGCATATAAAAGGTGATTGTCACTTGTACCATATCTTTGCACCCTCTTGCTTATTATCAACCCTTGGTCTTTGTGTTTTATGAGGCAAGTGAATGTTAGAGTCGAGTCCCCTTAGACCCATCAAGAACTTTAAGGAGAGGTTGTAGAGGGGGCAGCACCCTAGGGGCATGCATGGGAGCATATGGGGGATGGGCCCACTGCAAAGAGGGCCTATAGAGTGTCAGTTTGGTATAAGGAAGGGCCCGGGGGCCTTCGGGAGCTCTCGGGGACGGCACCCTAAAGAGCGTGTCATCAGCTGTCATACAGGATAGGGTATAGTGAGTGAAGCAGGGTGAATTGCCCATGATGCATGGCACAGACTGAAAGGGCTGTGTGCACTGAACATTTTGGTATAAGGATGGGTGGAGGGGGCTTAGCGAGCTCCCGGGAGGGTCCATTTGGGCTAGGGGGGTAGGGTTAGGAGCATTGTCATCCAGCGTGTCATCAGCTGTCATACATGATAGGGTATAGTGAGTGAAGCAGGGTGAATGGCTTATGATGCATGGCACAGCCTGATAGAGCTGTGTGCACTGAACATTTTGGTATAAGGATGGGTGGAGGGGGCTTAGTGAGCTCCCGGGAGGGTCCATTTGGGCTAGGGGGGTAGGATAAGGAGCATTGTCATCCAGCATGTCATCAGCTGTCATACAGGATAGGATATAGTGAGTGAACCGGGGTGAATGGCCCATGATGCATGGCACAGCCTGAAAGGGCTGTGTGCACTGAACATTTTGGTATAAGGATGGGTGGAGGGGGCTTAGTGAGCCCCCGGGAGGGTCCATTTGGGCTAGGGGGGTAGGGTAAGGGTCGGTGTGTAGGCGCATGTCATCAGTGTGTCATCAGCTGTCATACAGGATAGGGTATAGTCATGGGTTGGCTGTGATTCATCAATCATGCATAGCATCATCTTGATGCACGGGTTGTGCCAAAGATTTTGACATAAGCATGGCCCCAAGGGGCTTCGTGAGCCTTCGGGAGGGTCATTTCACGCTCGGGGGGTAGGGTAAGGGATAGAGGGCTAGCTACTCAGCCTTTGCCTTACATTAATCATGGATGGAGTGAGGATGCCTTGATGTGATTGAGGTGTTACACATGCCCCACAGGCGCAGGCCCCTCAGCCGCCGCATTGCCCCCCCCAAGCAGCTTGGCCTTGGTGCCATACTCTGGTGACTCCCTAACCCTCCATCTCCCTCCCTTTCTTCCCCACCTACCTATGCCTAGATTTGAGAGATTGCTTTGTCTTGCATGAACCTTGGATTCCCCTTGTGTTCAGGAAGCGCTGAGGGCGACCAATGGGGATGGGGTGGGGGATCGGCCAGGGTTGTCGTATAAGAGGCCCCCTCTTCCTTTGACGAGCAAGCAAGCTAGCAAGGAAGCTTTTAAGCGTGGTATTCCGTGCTCTTGTGGGGCTCGGCTTAGGCACCAGGGAAAGAAAGGGAACCCACATTGTCATCCCACATGTACTTTGAAAATTTTCATCCAAATCATGCAGCACAAGTGATGCTAGTGCCAAAGGTCTTATGCAATTTGACAAAATACCTATCTTAATAATAGGGGGTGCACACCAATATTCATTACCTTGCATGAATGTCACACATATAATGAACATAACATGCTTTAGTCAAGATATGCCTATGTATGAATTGAATTTTAACCTAGTTATGCAAAGTGAACCTTAGCCTATATGTGAGTTAGATTTCACCCTATATATCACCTAAATTTCAGCCTATATATCACCTAGATTTCAGCCTATATGTGAGCTGAATGTCAGCCTATATGTGAGCTGAATTTTCCGACCTATAAATGTGCTAGATGTTAGCTTGTATGAGAACTGGATTTCATCCTATATATCACCTGAATTTTAGCCTATATGTGAGCTGAATTTCAGTCTATATGTGACCTAGAATCCAACCTTTATAAGAGCTGATTTTCAGCCTATATGTGAGCAGAATTTCAACCTATAGATGTGCTAGATGTTAGCTTGTATGAGAACTGGATTTCATCCTATATATCACCTGAATTTTAGCCTATATGTGAGCTGAATTTCAGTCTATATGTGACCTAGAATCCAACCTTTATAAGAGCTGATTTTCAGTCTATATGTGAGCAGAATTTCAACCCAAAGGTGAGCTGAATTTCAACCCGTATATGACCTGGCTTTCAGTCTATACGCGAGCCAGATTTCAACCTATGTATCACCTGAATTGTAGCCTATAATTTATGTGAGCTGAATGTCAGCCTATATGTGAGCGGAATTTCAGCCTATATATCACCTAGATTTCAGCCTATATGTGAGCTGAACTTTTCAACCTATAAATGTCCTAGATGTTAGCTTGTATGAGAACTGGATTCCATCCTATATACCACCTGAATTGTAGCCTATATGTGAGCTGAATTTCAGCATGTATGTGACCTAGAATCCAACCTTTATAAGAGCTGATTTTCAGCCCAAATGACCCTAAAACCCCCCTTGTTCCCCCCTTTCCCCCCTTTCCCCCTTTCCCCCCTTCCCCCTTTACCCTTTCCCCCTTTTCCCCCTTTTCCCCCCTTTCCCCCCTTTCCCCACCTCCACACCCCCCTTTCCCCCCTTTTCCCCCACTTTCCCCCCCCTTTCACCCCCTTTCCCCCTTTTCCCCCTTTTCCCCTTTCCCCCCCTTACTTCCCCCCCTTTTTCCCCCTTTCCCCTTCCCCCCTTTCCCCCCTTTTCCCCCTTTCCCCCCTTTCCCCCCTCCCCCCTTTCCCCCTTTCCCCCCTTTCCCCCTTTCCCCCTTTCCCCCTTTTCCCCCAACACACCCTTTTCCCCCCTCCCCCCTCCCCCTTTCCCCCTTTTCCCCCTTTTCCCCTACCCTTTTCCCCCTTTCCCCCCTTTCCCCCCTTTCCCCCCTTTTTCACCCCCTTTTCCCCCTTTACCCTTTCCCCCCTTTTTCCCCCTTTCCCCCCCCTTTTCCCCCTTTCTTCCTCTCTTTTCCCCCTTTTTCTCCCCCTTTCTCCCCCTTTTCCCCCTTTCTCCCCCCTTTTTCTTCTTTCTTTCTTCCCCCCTTTCTTCCTCTCTTTTTTCCCTTTTCCTTTTTCTCCCCTTTGATTTTCTGACGGGCCACCACGGCCTTTGTCTATTCCCAAAAACGCTTCGCATTCCCCCCTGTGCACACGGTTTAATCCCCATAGCTTCTGGCGGGGGATCCTGAATCGTCATGTGCACAACTTCGGGGATTAACTTTTAATCCCCACGGTGTCACATCGATATCACCGATGTCATCCCCGATGTCATAAGCTGTCATTTTTCTGAAATCTGAAATCTGAATTTCGGCTGCGCGGCCGATCGCGCGATTCTCGACGGATAGCAGAGCAGCTCGTCACCTCTGGTGCCATTCGTGTTTTGGGGTGAAATTCGCTACCTTTTTCCCCAGAGCCGAGAGCATTTTCACTGTGCTAAAGCATTTTTTACGGCTGAATATTATCTTCAGGATTATACTGCAGAGAGCGACACTATGAAAAATGTTTACTTTGTGCTCATATAATGCAACTAAAGTCGTAAGTCCGTGTGCCATCTCATAGGATTGTGCCTAACGCTTTCCCAAAAAGCGCTTTCAAGCGCGCGTTCTTTGCATTTCATGCGTTGCTTACACACGGCTTAATCGGCGAAGCAAGGGGAATGAGGAATCAAAATGAGTCCTGAGGTATGCATATTTTACTCGTTATTTCATGCTTATCTCCTCGCGCTTTATTGTTCTTGCAAACTGTTGGGCTGAATAGGTTTTTGTTTGATTTAGGCGTTCGCAACCCAAACTTCACGAAAGCAATTCTAGTTCGATTCTTTGCGGAATCGAGCCAAATCTCCGGCAAATAAAAGGTAAACGTCTGAACTTTCATATTTTATCATATACGACACCTTAGACCTCCAGTAACTTGCATATTTCTCCTTGGCTCAGCAGAGTTTGGCGCTGTTTGACGCATTACTTACCCATATAAGATTAGGCGCACAAGGCGGAGGAGTGCGCCGAAATGCCTCAACTTTGGCGCATCTTGAAGTTTATTGTAAGCGCTTTCATATTTTGTATTGCATACGGTCATGAACCGTCATGAACTTTCGCAATATTGCGAGGGGTGTGTGGTATTGTGGCAGGGCGGTGCTCTACTTGCTCACACAAGATTAGGCGTACAAGGCGAAGGAATGCTCAGAAATGCCTCATCTTTGGCGCAAATAAAAGGTAACATATCGAACTTTTATAATTTCTATTGCATACGGCCATGAACTGTCATGAACTTCCACAATATTGCGATGAGTATAGGGTGTTGTGGCAGTGGCGTGCATTACTTGCCCACACAAGATTAGGCGCACAAGGCGGAGGAATGCTTAGAAATGCCTCATCTTTGGCGCAAATAAAAGGTGGTATATAGGACTTTAATATTCTCTTTTGCATACGGTCAGGAACTGTCATGAACTTCCACAATATTGCGATGAGTATAGGGTATTGTGGCAGTGGCGTGCATTACTTGCCCACACAAGATTAGGCGCACAAGGCGGAGGAATGCTTAGAAATGCCTCATCTATGGCGCAAATACAAGGTGGTATATAGGACTTTAATATTTTCTTTTGCATACGGTCATGAACTGTCATGAACTTCCACAATATTGCGATGAGTATAGGGTATTGTGGCAGTGGCGTGCATTACTTGCCCACACAAGATTAGGCACACAAGGCGGAGGAATGCTTAGAAATGCCTCATCTTTGGCGCAAATACAAGGTGGTATATAGGACTTTAATATTTTCTTTTGCATACGGTCATGAACTGTCATGAACTTCCACAATATTGCGATGAGTATAGGGTATTGTGGCAGGGCGGTGCTTCAATTGGCGGTACAAGATTCGTTGTAGAAAGTGGAGTAGTGCGCCAAAATGACCCATCTTTGGTGCATATGAAAGGTAATATATAGGACTTTCATATTTGCTATTGCATATGGTCATGAACTATCATGAACTTTCGGAATATTGCGATGGGTGTGGGGTATAGTGGCAGGGCGGTGCTTCGATTGGCGGTACAAGATTCGTTGTAGAAAGTGGAGTAGTGCGCCAAAATGACCCATCTTTGGTGCATATAAAAGGTAATATATTTGACTTTCATATTTGCTATTGCATATGGTCATGAACTATCATGAACTTTCGGAATATTGCGATGGGTGTGGGGTATTGTGGCAGGGCGGTGCTTCGATTGGCGGTACAAGATTCGTTGTAGAAAGTGGAGTAGTGCACCAAATTGCCCCATCTTTGGTGCATATAAAAGGTGATTGTCACTTGTACCATATCTTTGCACCCTCTTGCTTATTATCGACCCTTGGTCTTTGTGTTTTATGAGGCAAGTGAATGTTAGAGTCGAGTCCCCTTAGACCCATCAAGAACTTTAAGGAGAGGCTGTAGAGGGGGCAGCACCTATGGGGCATGCATGGGAGCATATGGGGGATGGGCCCACTGCAAAGAGGGCCTGTAGAGGGTCAGTTTGGTATAAGGAAGGCTCCGGGGGCCTTCGGGAGCTCTCGGGGACGGCACCCTAAAGAGAGGGGGTGCGTTGAGGGGAGGCGGGTGGGTGGCAAATCTGAAGCCCCTCCATCAAGAGGCTGTAGAGGGGGCAACACCTATGGGGCATGCATGGGAGCATATGGGGGATGGGCCCACTGCAAAGAGGGCCTATAGAGGGTCATTTTGGTATAAGGAAGGCTCCGGGGGCCTTCGGGAGCTCTCGGGGACGGCACCCTAAAGAGAGGGGGCGCATGGAGGCGGGGGGGGTGGGTGGCAAATCTGCAGCCCCTCCATCAAGAGGCTGTAGAGGGGGCAGCACCTATGGAACATGCATGGGAGCATATGGGGGATGGGCCCACTTACAAGGGCCTATAAGAGTCGGTTGGTATAAGGAAGGGCCAGGGGGCCTTCAGGGCTTCTCAGGGACGGCACCTAAAGGGGCGCATGGGACGGGGGTGGGTGTGGCAATCTGCGACCCCTCCCATCAAGAGGGGCGCCAGAGGGCAGCACCTATGGAGACATGCATGGCCCCTCTCATTACCCTTGCTTGCCCCCAAGCAGCATGGCCCTTGAGTCATCCGCAGGTAACTCCTCGGCCTTCCTCTCCCTCCCTCCCCTTAAGCCCTGCCTAGCTAGTCAGCCTTTGCCTTACATTAATCATGGATGGAGTGAGGATGACTTGATGTGATTGAGGTGCTACGCATGCCCCACAGGCGCAGGCCCCTCAGCCGCCGCATTGCCCCCCCCAAGCAGCATGGCCCTTGAGTCATCCGCAGGTAACTCCTCGGCCTTCCTCTCCCTCCCTCCCCTTAAGCCTTGCCTAGCTACTCAGCCTTTGCCTTACATTAATCATGGATGGAGTGAGGATGCCTTGATGTGATTGAGGTGCTACACATGCCCCACAGGCGCAGGCCCCTCAGCCGCCGCATTGCCCCCCCCAAGCAGCTTGGCCTTGGTGCCATACTCTGGTGACTCCCTAACCCTCCATCTCCCCCCCTTTCTTCCCCACCTACCTATGCCTAGATTTGAGAGATTGCTTTGTCTTGCATGAACCTTGGATTCCCCTTGTGTTCAGGAAGCGCTGAGGGCGACCAATGGGGATGGGGTGGGGGATCGGCCAGGGTTGTCGTATAAGAGGCCCCCTCTTCCTATGACGAGCAAGCAAGCTAGCAAGGAAGCTTTTAAGCGTGGTATTCCGTGCTCTTGTGGGGCTAGGCTTAGGCACCAGGGAAAGAAAGGGAACCCACATTGTCATCCCACATGTACTTTGAAAATTTTCATCCAAATCATGCAGCACAAGTGATGCTAGTGCCAAAGGTCTTATGCAATTTGACAAAATACCTATCTTAATAATAGGGGGTGCACACCAATATTCATTACCTTGCATGAATGTCACACATAATATGAACATAACATGCTTTAGTCAAGATATGCCTATGTATGAATTGAATTTTAACCTAGTTATGCAAAGTGAACCTTAGCCTGTATGTGAGTTAGATTTCACCCTATATATCACCTAAATTTCAGCCTATATATCACCTAGATTTCAGCCTATACGTGAGCTGAATTTTTCGACCTATAAATGTGCTAGATGTTAGCTTGTATGAGAATTGGATTTCATCTTATATATCACCTGAATTTTAGCCTATATGTGAGCTGAATTTCAGTCTATATGTGACCTAGAATCCAACCTTTATAAGAGCTGATTTTCAGCCTATATGTGAGCAGAATTTCAACCTATAGATGTGCTAGATGTTAGCTTGTATGAGAACTGGATTTCATCCTATATATCACCTGAATTTTAGCCTATATGTGAGCTGAATTTCAGTCTATATGTGACCTAGAATCCAACCTTTATAAGAGCTGATTTTCAGCCTATATGTGAGCAGAATTTCAACCCAAAGGTGAGCTGAATTTCAACCCGAATATGACCTGGTTTTCAGTCTATACGCGAGCCAGATTTCAACCTATGTATCACCTGAATTGTAGCCTATATGTGAGCTGAATGTCAGCCTATATGTGAGCGGAATTCCAGCCTATATATCACCTAGATTTCAGCCTATATGTGAGCTGAATGTCAGCCTATATGTGAGCAGAATTTTTCAACCTATAAATGTCCTAGATGTTAGCTTGTATGAGAACTGGATTTCATCCTATATACCACCTGAATTGTAGCCTATATGTGAGCTGAATTTCAGTCTGTATGTGACCTAGAATCCAACCTTTATAAGAGCTGATTTTCAGCCCAAATGACCCTAAAACCCCCCTTGTTCCCCCCTTTCCCCCCTTTCCCCCTTTCCCCCCTTTCCCCCTTTACCCCCTTTCCCCTTTCCCCCTTTTCCCCCTTTCCCCCTTTCCCCCTTTTCCCCCTTTTCCCCCTTTTTTCCTACCTTTCCCCCCTCCCACCCCCACCCCCCTTTCCCCCCCCCCTTTTCCCCCCCCTTTCCCCTTTCCCCCTTTCCCCCCCCTTTTCCCCCTTTCCCCCCTTTTCCCCCCCTTTTTCCCCCTTTTCCCCCCTCCCCCCTCCCCCTTTTCCCCCTTTTCCCCCCTTTTTACCCTTTTCCCCCCTTTCCCCTTTCCCCCTTTCCCCCCCTTTCCCCCCTTTTCCCCCCTTTTCCCCCTTTTCCCCCTTTCCCCCTCCCTTTCCCCCCTTTTCCCCCCTTTCCCCCCTTTTCCCCCCTTTCTTCCTCTCTTTTCCCCCACTTTTCTCCCCCTTTCTCCCCCTTTTTCCCCCCTTTCTCCCCCTTTTTTCTTCTTTCTTTCTTCCCCTTTTTCTTCCTCTCTTTTTTCCCCCTTTTCCCTTTTTTTTCTCCCCCCTTACGATTTTTCCACAGCGGGCCTACGGCCCGCTGTCATTCCCCCCAAAAAACGCTTCGCATTCCCCCCTGTGCACACGGTTTAATCCCCATAGCTTGTCTCCAAGCGTCCAAGGACTGTCCAAGGTCTTTATTTATAGGGGGTACGTGAACGTACAGGTGGGGAAAAATCAATCTCAAATCAGCATACAAATCAGCATGTAAATCTCTTATCCAAGGGAACATATCAATTCCTAGCACACACACTCATTTGAGCCAAATAGAAGAAATATGAGTGCATATGAGCTTCGTAATGTATGGTTGGTAATTGCATGTCAATTTAGTTATTAAGAATTCAGGAATAGCATTTGCTGAAAATGGATGGCACTTTGTACTTCTCCTTGGTTCTGGAGAGAGCCTTGACCTTACTCTCAAGGTATGCCATCCGCACCCTCAAATGATCCTGGGTGAGGTCCTTGCAGTCACGGGGAGCCCAATCTTGCCACCCCCACTGTAAGGGGGGGGCACAGTGGGTCTCCTGTGATTACAATTCAATAACATCCGTGCCATACATCTGGTCCATCCAGGACCGTGACAACGGGTGGGTTAGTTGAAGGAAACACGCTCGTCATCCATTGTGGTGGAAAGAAATAAATCACGTTACGTGATACCGAAATGTAAAGTGATAGTTCGGCTATGTGTGTTCGCTCCCTTTAGGCTAGATAACGTGGGGAAATCCGCTTTCGTATCCGTTTCTTCGACATATGATATTAAAAGTGTGTGCTCGTGCTAAGTGCTTATTTGATTGTTTGAACTATCGGGCCCGTTTAGAGCCTAAACGGGTCCGGGTATAGTCTGGGCAACGTTTCCTAGTTTCTTGATGCAACTTCGCTTCAAGGCACTACAACCACCCCGTGGCTTTTGGCGAGGAGGAGGGATACAAGTATTTGACGCGGCAATCCCAATTACCACCCCATTTGTCATGGTCGTGGTGTAGAAACATTGGGATTATAAGGTGCGAGAACAGGTGTTCCGCTCGGGTAAAACAAACTGGCTAAGCTCCCCTAATCAGTCCGGCCGAGTGCTTTTATCATGCATCTCGGAAACCCGGATAATACGAAGTGATGACTGACAGTACAGTACTACTGTACTGTCATCCTAGCTACTAGCGGAGTCACGGTTCCGATCAGAGACGGGTCAGGCTAGGGGCTATCAGAGCCCATAATAATAACCCTGAACCTAAAGTCCAGCACACCACCCGGAGCTGTGACTGTAGCCAATAGGGCTAGGCAAGCGGAGCTAACTAAACAGATAACAAACAGCACTTTACTGGAAACAGATATACTTCAAGCTGGGTGCCCGGGGACTTGTCCCGGCACAACCCACCACTGCGGCTAAGGCTAATCACACCACCAGGATTTGAAATAAGCAGACTCTAGCCACTGCAAAGCTGGTCGGCAGAGCCGAGTTCAGCAGACGGATTCCAAGGCAGGAAAACATCCGAAGTAAGTTGAGATGAAACATCATAAGTGTTGACACCACCAGACCCAAGTGGGTCAGGCGGATCCCAGAGTGGAGTGGCAAGATCATCAGATTGCAGAGCCGCTGAGGTCGATTGAGAAAAGAATTGCGCCACATCCCGCGGCGGCAATGACGAACCAGTAGTAATCACAGGCGGGTAAAGGGAATCCAGTAATGCACCACCGGGATGAACCGCACCGTAGCCGTAGGTGGCTCCGGGCTCAACCAGGCCCCTGACACCACCGCCGACCACGAGTGTCGGCATCGCCGTAGCACTGAACAGAAACGTAGCCACCATGAAAAGAGTGAGTGCAAATTCTCCGACGCCAAATGGCCTGGAGCCTTTGGGGACTCCGAACCGCCGAAATGCCGCAGCCGCCGGCGGTGCACCCCCCTCAATTTCAGTCAGGCAGACACCAGGAGGGCAGTCCGAGCCCTCTCCATCATCATCGGAGTCACACACCTCAACAGGCTCAGGGTCAATGTCAAGCCAGTCAGGGTGGACAGTGTTGAATGTTTTGAAAGAGTTGTCAGCAGGAGCCATCGGGCCGAGAGCCAGAGAGGCAGACGGCGGCACGAAGGCGGCACGGCTGACCTCACGCAAGTCAATCGGCTTACCATGCACGGGTGCAGAGGCCTTCGGCAGCAGCCGCTTGCTGGCGGTCGGCTCAGCGACACCACCAGCAAGCGGACCGCTGACCTCAGCAAATGCAACACGGCCAATGGAAAGGTGCTCATCAGGTGCAGACTCAGCAGAGGCAGCAGCATCCTTGAACTGCTGCAGAGCCGTAGGCTCTGGAGCAAAGGAATGCGCAGACAGCTCACAGATTTCAGGTTGCCCCACGAGAGCACACAAGTGCTCCATGGACCCCTCATCCCCAGCGTCATAATACCGCTGAAAACGAAGGGCAAGCACGTCGGAGTCATAAGACTCGACGGCTTGGCAGTAAGATGCCGAAATGGACAAGGGGTGAGTGTCCTTGTGAGGACACTCACTCAGCCATTGCTTTGACCCAACGGCGCGGCACCTCTCGTGCCTGCACGCTGGGACAAAGGTGCCAGACCGCTTGTCAAAAGCCACCTCCGGAGAGGCGGAGTGAGCAAGCGGTTGCACTCCAGGTCGGTGGAAGTTGCGCGGAGTCTGTTTCCCAGGGGGCTTGGAGCCACCCTTCTTAAGGGAATCCACATCCCGCTGCAACTTGACCAACTGAGCATTGAGCCGATCAATGGCCGAAGCCAGGCCAATGTCAGTGGTGCAAGATGCAACAGACATGGGCCGCCCCGCAGTGCGCTTGCCCGAGAGCCGCCCGCAGCGGTACTGCTCGCGCACGCGCGCCTGCAAGGTGAGCAGACTCACAGCCGCACGCTGGTCAGCTCGAGCAAACGAGTCAACCAGCGTGGCGTAAGCCGGTCCAGACAGGGCAGAGAGGAATTGCCTTTTAACAGCGTCTTCGGGCAGCGTCGTCAGACGCTGCGCATCCCGAAGACAGCTGTTGAAAAGGCGAATCCCCGCATCAGGGTCACTCTCGTCAGAAATCTTCACGTCAAGCAGTTCAGTCAGAGCGTCGAACGGAGTCGACGCGTCAGCAAGCATACGCACCACCTCCAGGGTGGCGCGTTTGCCATCAGCAGGAACATCCGCACCAGAAGCCTCTACCCAATTACGGGCAGGAGACCCTGGCGCAGTCAGCAGCAGCAGCACAGAGTACAGCAGTTCATTTGCAGCAGGCAGAACAGGGGTGTCAGCAGCAGTCAGTTCAAACAGGGGTGCGAATGCCGGCGACTGCAGTGTGAAGAGCTGCTGGAGTTCGGACACCAATCGAGAAAAAATGTCCGAAGCCGATGTTTCGTCCCCACGGAATTTTGCTGCTTTGTCGCCTAACACCTTCGTTGCCGCGGTTTTTGAACTCTGAACGTCGAATGAATCTCTGCGCAGCCGATGGACAAGAGTGGCAGCCGCAGTCGAGGCCTCCGACGCAGCCGAATCCAAGTGCGGAGTCGTGGGCGTGGCTGCATGCAACGCTCCAACATCATCGAAAATCGTTGCTAATTTACGCGCCCTAGCGCGCGTACGTGGTCTTTGCGGTGTCTCCATGATAAAATTGACGGTGAGATGGGTAGCGTGGGCTAGCGTGGCGGCAGTAGAAAGATCAGAAAATGCAGCGGCCAATCCCTGCAGAAGCCTCAACAACAAGAACAACATCAAACAGGTCATGAGCCGATTGGCTAAAAGTGGTTGCGAGCCACAATACGCGGAATGCCCTCTCCACCGGCCAGGTGAAACGTAAGAAGAAGCCATAGCGAGCGACGATACTGCTGCCGAAAAATGCTCCGTAAACCTGATCTCCACTTCAAAAGAAGGCCATACCGCGAAAAGACGAACTACTGCCTAAGGGGGCGCCCACCCCATCTCTGTGTCAAAACTTAGCCAAACATGGCAACAGCTAGGCGCTGTGCCATCAGAATTACTAGGGAAGTGGTGACGCGCATAACCTGCGAGAACAGGTGTTCCGCTCGGGTAAAACAAACTGGCTAAGCTCCCATAATCAGTCCGGCCGAGTGCTTTTATCATGCATCTCGGAAACCCGGATAATACGAAGTGATGACTGACAGTACAATACTACTGTACTGTCATCCTAGCTACTAGCGGAGTCACGGTTCCGATCAGAGACGGGTCAGGCTAGGGGCTATCAGAGCCCATAATAATAACCCTGAACCTAAAGTCCAGCATAAGGTACGTACTGCCCAACGGCGGAGAACACGCAAAGAATATTCACCGGCAGAATATTCAAATCTCCGATCGTGGCTAGCAATCCAACACCTGGTTGGGTGTGTAGTTGGTAACGATGCGGACCGAATTTCAAATATTCAGTTTGCTCAAAATATCGGTTTGTTTGTACGATACGCATTTTTTCCGGTGTGGAGCCAGTTCATTCGTTGGCATAGCATGTGTCCATGTCGGTTGTTTTGCAAGCACATGATTACGATATGATGCGAACGATTTCATATAAATGATTGTATCGACACATAAAATGATTTTTACCCGAAGTGTAAACTGTAAAGCTGCTTAATGCAGACAAACACACATCCACGGGACTCTACATTGCCGTGTTGCAACACTGAATGCACGTGTAATTGCGGTACACATATGGAAATATGCTAGCGGGTCTAAGAACCACCCCTGCACAAAACCAACCAAGGATCGCCAACTCGTTCACGATCCCCCCCCACTCCCCCATTTTATATGCCCGAGACAACCGCACACCCATAATGAGAGTTGAACTGGCCTAAATCTATACACGACTTTATTCTTGAAACCCAGTTACTAAATATATACCGTTATTTTTCGCGTAGTACCTTCATATGGATCACTTACGGGTAGCGTAGTTGGGGTAGCAGAAAGTATGATCTAGAGAGCGAAGACGTTACGATTATCCTAACTTGTATTGGAACACTACGTCGAGAGTATGGCATAGTGTTGCACAACTTATGAGACCTCAAGGCGCTTACGTGTAAGGTACAGCGTGCTGCACTGCACCAAACCTAAACGGCCTCTTCAACGAGACCCCCCATCCGCTTCAACCCTAGTACGCCAGCGAGGTACAGATGCCCAACTTCATAGTCTTAAGGTTAGCTTCTTCATAGCTATCGTTGTCACAACAAAGAAAGGGAACCAAGTTGTGAGACACGAGGAGACAGTCTTTCGACGTGAAAACGTCTTTCCAAACCTTGAGGTCCCTTACAGGACCTGAAAAAGAGAACGAGCGTCCACATCCCGTTACTTGAACTGTGTATTTCTTGCCCACATCCTTTGGGTCAATTGCTAACACCGCCACCTCCAACCCACCAGTATCAAGTTGAGCTATCTGAACGTAAGAACCAGCGCTGTCCACAGAATTCCACCTCAGTGTTGTTTTTCCGCGTGGGTTGCCCAAACACTGCAACGTACCATTGAACGCGGCGGTTGTGGCGGAGTGAGTCTCCTTTATATGGGTCACCAAGCTCGATATCGTTACGTCGGTTGCACAAGCCCAACACTTAAAAGGACGATGTGAACACTTGTTCTGGTGAGTGACACGTTCGTCGTGTACACCCGTAAAACTGCAGCCAGGGTGCTTGCACGGCAACGTAAGTGTTCTGCATATTTTCTCCAGTGCAAGATTGCGGGAACTGTTACGAGTTAGCGTTCCCCTACATGTCGGGCAATGGTGCACCTTCGCTAAGCAACCAGCACAGATGAGGTGACCGTTCTTACACTGGTGAATAGCCATGTCGTACATGTCCTCGAAACAAACCACACAGCTCGCCAAGCTTTCGATTTCATTTTGCGTTCTCTTCCCAAGTGCACTAGCAACCTCTGCATAGCTTTTCGTCGAAACCGTTTTCTTAGAACACCTTGCCTTCATAGCGGTCATTCTTCCTTAATTGAGCTCTAACTCGGAGATAAGTCGGTCGCGCTCATCAGGGAGAATAGCTCTATGCGTCCGTATGGCACACCTGCAAAAACTACATAACAAACAAACTACATCAGCGAAACACGAAATTAACCTTTGGTTACCAAAATTGACCTTTTGATCACTCTTTGACTCATAAATGACCTTTCGGCTACCATTCAACCTTTGGACTGCCCGATCCTATCGATCCAACGGCTCTCGCCCTTGAAAAGGTCAACGTTTCCCAAATACCCTCACTTTCTCGAAACGCCGTGAAAGCGAACGCTTGTAAGCGTACTGTCAGTGTCCTAAGTGGTCACGGTATTTCGAGAATTACCTCTCCCCACATCCGCAAGACAGCAAAGCTTTGCAAGCTCTATCGTATGACGATCGTGGGTTTTCCGTTTTTGCCCGCCTTGGAGCTTGGTGTCACTGAAATGCGCGTGAGTCAGGGGTCGCCGGATACGTTTCTGGGTTTTCACAACAGAGGGGCACCAAACAAAGTACTGCGCAGTGCCACTAGCCTAGAGTGTTGAACGCTTTGCGTTGTATCTCATCTTGGTGCGTTGTCTGCATGACGTCAATCGGCACACTTTATTTTTTGCTGCCCCAATCAACTGCAAATAATTTGAAATATCCATCGTTAATCGTGCCTCTAGGATATATTCCTATCCCTATCGCTATGTCAGCACATGTCAGCTCTGTCGTGTGACGATATTGTGAGTTTCAGTTTGAGTTTCGAGTTTGTGACAGACGGATGCCATATCTCTATGACGTGCCACATTTCCAGAATTTTCCTATACCTCCCCACCCCTAGCCGCGACTCACGCGTGCAGTCAAGGCAGTGGGCGACTAACCCATCTGCACCCCCCCAGTGGCCCCTCTGCACGCACCCACCTCCACAAAGAGTCGGGGCATTTCGTACCTCAAGCCATCACCATTTCACTCCCGCTTGCTCCCACCAAGCCACCTCTGTAAGGCCCTGCTGCCCCCTGTCAGCCCCACTCGCCCGTACCCCGCTATTTACCACCGCGATCTGTGATAGTATTTTTAGCATTCCTCCAAGCCCCCATCCCCAGCCACCGTCGACATGTAAAATCCCTTCAACCATGTGATGTTCGGTCGACGCGACGCGCGACGTGTGGGATGCACACCACCGCATCCCACAACTCACAGCGCCGCCCACTGCACGCACAGCAGAGGGGAATGGGTCACCCCCCCAGCTGGGGGGTTGCACGTCATAGAGATAAAATGATACATTCCGAAAAAATAAAAAGGGCATCAACTTCCGAAAAAATATAAAGAGATTTGACGACGAGAACGACTGTTATCAAGCGAAGGCGTGCCGCGAAGGTTGTACAAAACGTTGCCACAAGAGAGCTTACAGCATACAGGTCACGATCTGGGACACACGAGTCCGATACTGAATATATATTTCACTAGTTACATCGAGAAATATGAAAACATTTAGCATGAGAGCCAACCGACGTGTCACTGTCCTGCAGAAGCACCTGTTGCCGGAGGTGAACGGACCCACAACGATCAATCCTACGGCAAGCAGCGCGGCCAGCTATCGGGGGCTTCTCCACAATCAGGTGTTTCACTAGTGAAAATTGTGAGACGGATCATCTTTGAGAATCGGAAACGTTGCTTATTGGGAGCTGCCCGCTACACTAACTTGCGACTGCGCGGAAAATATCGTTGACTGGGGAGTGAGTGACATTATTGATAAGCCAGAGCAAGGTCCTGGCGCGTCGAAACATGCTGCTTTGCGTGATAAGATTACGGAGTGACGCTTCTTTCCGTGTCCTTCGTGTACAAGATTATTAGTCAGATTAGGGTTCTTACGCTTCGAATTAGACATTTGTATCTGTGGAAAACTCAGAGGCAGCCGTTCGGCCCGCCTTTGAGAACAAGGACTCGAAACGCGCTCTGATATGAAGTCGGTTTGACACATTGCAGGTCGCTGTCATCACTGGTTCCGGGCAAGGCGTTGGCGCTTCAGCTGCTAAGTTGTTCGCTTCGGAAGGTGCCAGTGTAGTGGTCACCGACATAGACGCCACAAAGTCTGACGCGGTATCATGCCGACATAATATATATATATATATATATATTCATTCCAACTGCCCTTGTCAATTAGCTATTCAGCGTTTTGATAGGATCCTCGTTGCAGTCTCGCAGCTTTTATTCCGTAGCGTGCTTGTGACCTGGGCTCCGAATTCCATACAGCGGGCTGACTTCCTAACCACGCCCCAGTTATCAACGAAGCTCGACTTCACAACTTGTAACTACCGTTCTTTAGTGAACGCACTGCACTTGTCGCGCAGTGAATCGTACCCTGCATATATGTAGGGTAGTGAGTGCCCCAGTGCCCGGGTGGTGCTGCTCTCGCCTCGCCTGCGCTTAGTTCTCGGTCCGTTCCTATTTCCCCCAGCGATCACAGCATACTGGGATACATTAGTCTGCGGTATGTCCATTCACAAACAGGTGGCGGCCGAAATAGAAGCTGCCGGTGGTCGAGCGATCTCCTTCCCGGGCGATGTCTTGGCAGAGGATTTTCCGGTAGTGCGCCTGGCGTTCCCAACGTCCTGTCACGCGCGCTCGAGCTTCTCAGATTTCTCGTATTGTGCCTAGTATTCTCGCCTGCCTGGCGCGCGTGCTTGAGCCTTCTTATTTTCTGATCAGCCTGGTATTCCCACTAGCCCGGTGCGCGTGCTCGAGCTTTCTCAATTTCCGGTTGGGTGCCTGCTGTATCCACCAGCCTCGCGCGCGCACAAGGTTCTCTTTCCCTCGCAGAGCCTCGCGCGCGCACAAGGTTGTCTTATCCTCGCAGAGGTTCTCACGTTAGCTGTCAAAGCCCAGGACCCTAGGCCTCATATTTGGCAGGGCCGAGGACCCCATCCCCCTCTTACTTGGCAGAGCCTAGGGCCCCAGGGGCTCGTCGATGTTGTGAACCCACGTATCATGAACTATGCTCATGTTGCAGGCAAAGCTTATCGCCGCGACGCTCGAGGCTTTCGGCAAGCTGCACATTCTGGTGAGCACCCAACACCGCTCACCGAATGGATTACCGCACCATTGAGCTGTATCCCCTCGTCCCACTGTATCCGACCTCCTACTCGGTCGTGTTCCCTCGCCCCGCTGTGTTGTCAGCTCCTCATGGGCCTCGCCCCGTCGCCCCGCTATCTCCGAGCTCCTACTTGGTCTTGTTCCTCGCCCCCTGCATCTGAGATCCTCTTAGCACTCGCCCCGTCGCCCCGCTATCTCCGAGCTCCTACTTGGTCTTGTTCCCTCGCCCCTGCATCTGAGATCCTCTTAGCACTCGCCCCGTCGCCCCGCTATCTCCGAGCTCCTACTTGGTCGTGTTCCCTCGCCCCCTGCATCGAGATCCTCTTAGCACTCGCCCCGTCGCCCCGCTATCTCCGAGCTCCTACTTGGTCGTGTTCCCTCCCCCTGCATCTGAGATCCTCTTAGCACTCGCCGAGTCGCCCGCTATCTCCGAGCTCCTACTTGGTCTTGTTCCCTCGCCCCCTGCATTTGAGATCCTCTTAGCACTCGCCCCGTCGCCCGCTATCTCCGAGCTCCTACTTGGTCTTGTTCCTCGCCCCCTGCAGTCGAGATCCTCTTAGCACTCGCCCCGTCGATCCGCTGTCTCCGAGCTCCTGCAGGAGAGCATCCCCCGCTCCAGCTCAAGGTGCCGTGCGGAAAACTTCTCCCCTCGCGGGAGCTGCACGCAACGCAAAGGAGAGGTTGCAAACACTAGGAAAGGGAAACCCATTCTCACGAACATTGCGCCCAGCTTCCTTTTGGACTGCTTTCCCTGCACGTTTCGCCAGGCTGCTTTGACTTAGGGTTGAGCTCCGAACGAGCAGCTGTGCTGATGTTTTCGGTGTGGGCTGAAGGTGAATAATGCCGGCTACACATGGGACGCAGTCCTCCACAAGACAACCACGGAGCAATGGAATGCCATGCTTGCTGTGCACTGCACTGCCCCCTTTCGGCTAATCCAGGTCACCTCGTACCCTCCACTGCCCCCTTTCGGCTAATCCAGGTCACCTCGTACCCTCCACTGCCCCCTTGCAGCTGATCCAGGTATCCTCGTACCCTCCACTGCCCCCTTTCATCTTTATTTAGGTGGTATCATACCCTCCACTGCCCTTTCGCCTTATTTAGGTGGCATGTACCCTCCACTGCCCCCTTGCAGCTGATCCAGGTATCCTCGTACCCTCCACTGCCCCCTCGCCTTACTTAGGTGGTATCGTACCCTCCACTGCCCCCTTGCAGCTGATCCAGGTATCCTCGTACCCTCCACAGCCCCCTTTCACCTTATTTAGGTGGTTTCATACCCTTCAGCGCCCCCTTCACCTTACTTAGGTGGTATCGTACCCTCCACAGCCCCCTTTCACCTTATTTAGGTGGTTTCATACCCTTCAGTACCCCCTTAACCTTACTTAGGTGGTATCGTACCCTCCACAGCCCCCTTTCGCCTTGTGCAGGAGACCTTGCTTCTTCTACCTGTGGAGACACACGCCTCAGTGCACCTTGCGGGGTCCCTCAACCATAGGGTGAGCTCATGTGCTTGCTCGTCTCGATGGTGGTGTCGATGCAAGAGCCGTACGATCACCTTTTTGGATGAGTGGATTGCTGGCAAGGCACACGGCTGAGATATGGAGGATAATGGGCCCTTGCCACCTGGCAGGCTGCCGAGCCAGCTATGCGGGGAGCTGCAAAAGAAGAGCTTGCTGCCACAGGGAAGGTGCGCGACGAACGCTGTCTGTAGAACTTGATTTATTCATCTCATGTACAGGTGTGTGTCGTGCGTTGCTGGAGGACGGACCTTGGCGCAGAGATAATTATTGAGACGAATCACGTGGCAGCCTTCTCTGTTCCCGCCATGCTCCCGCTCTCCTCAGGCACTACACAAACTCCCGCACCAGCTCACCTCACCCTGGCCCCGACTCTGGGTGCGCGCTTGAGTCACTGCACGCGTGCCTGGGGCTCTGTGCACTGACTCCCATTCCCTGTTGCCCTTCGCTGCCGCCGGCAGGCAATGCCACGGTGCATTTTAAACGTCTCCTCCACATCGGGGGTGCATGGCAACGCTGGACAGGCCAACTATAGGTAGGTAGTATCTCCCCAATACTCCTAGCATGCTTGCATGCTCGCATGCAATTGCCTCACATTATTGAAAGCATGCTGCTATGCGTGCCGCTGTCTTCGGAACACACCACCACGGCAGAAAGTTCTTTACTCGGATGCGTGGTTGACATTCCAAGCTTGCCATAGTATGCCCCGAGTACCGTGGGAAAGGTGGGGGGCTTGTGCAGCACTGCCAAGATGGGGATCGTAGGCTTAACGAAGACAATTGCGAAGGAATGGGGTGGCTTCAACATCCGTTGCAACGTTCTGGTGTTTGGTGCGATCAAAACGCGGTGTGGCATTTTTTTCATACTTTGCCCCCCACCTTCAGTCGGTTTCTGAATTTTGCTCTTTGCGGTTTGCTCCTAGCAACGTTCAAGCTCACCCACACCTACTGCAAATCGTTACTATCTCACTCCTCCTGCGACTCACCGGTCCACGCCCATGGCATTATCATTCTCCTTAACCTGTTATCTATCCCGCAGGCTTATTGGCGATAAGACTGCGGGAGCCACAATGGACATCGGAGGCAAGCAGGTCGTGCATCGCATGTGCCGAAGCAGAGGATGTGCACGCCATTCAAAGCGGTCGCACTCCCCATGATGTGTTTCAAGCTCGAAGCTTGAGACCCGAGACTCAAGATCCTCGATAAATAATTAGATAGATGTACCTTAATTTCAGCTGGGGAACTCTCGAGCTGCGAGCAAGTCGCCACCAAGGAGCTTAGAAGAGAGTTCCAAGGCCGAATCCACCATTGGATTTCATCGAGTGTATGACTGCGGGCGCTAGGAGTCACAAGCACAGCTTGAGAGTTTGGCATGGAGCAGTGGACTTGCGACGCGCCCGGGATAGGATATACCAAGGAGAAGAGGAGTATTGCTGCACATCACTTTGAACAATGTCGCTGAGAGTTGCAGGTTTGTGCGAGGTTGGACGGCAGGTGGCACTTGGTATTCCCGGAGGAGCAGATCCTGATGACATGGCCATCTATGCAGGGTGCCCCATGAAGAGGGCAGGTACGTGCGTCAGCCATTGGATTCTCTAAAATCCGGATGTGAGGTCCTGGCATAATGGTTAAATTGGAGCCTGCGGAATTTTAGAGGTTTCTGTGCCGGTAGATCGATCAGAGTTTCCTGAACCGTCAGATCAAAAGCACCCGTGATTAGATCTGAAGGTTTTACACTTGACAGTATTTTGGAGTTCCGTCCGTGGAACCCGCAGCTCTGTTCTTTTGCCTTCGCAAAAGAACTTCACAAGAGATTTTCCTCGCGGGAAATTCTTAGTGCGGCACACTGCAAATTTTATCCCACATTTAAACGTTACTGTGGAAGTTTAAAACTCTTGACGGCTTACGACAATGTCCGATCAAGAAAGTGAGCAGGTCGCATCGGAGCACACCTCTGTCGCGACAGAACAACCGGCGCCGAAGACCGGGATGGAAGCCTTGTTGGAGCAATAGGGCGCCATGATGAAGCTCATGATGGAGCAGATGAAAACTCTCGCAGCGAGAGTTGATGTGAGTTGATTTGCTTGGAATCGTTTATCTTTCGTTGCCCTACAATATCT
This sequence comes from Cymbomonas tetramitiformis, assembly GCA_001247695.2. Lineage (NCBI taxonomy): Eukaryota > Viridiplantae > Chlorophyta > Pyramimonadophyceae > Pyramimonadales > Pyramimonadaceae > Cymbomonas > Cymbomonas tetramitiformis. The sequence continues at coordinate 26,688 of LGRX02029092.1, read as the reverse complement.
GAATGCGGAGAGGCGGCAGCGAAAGCCGCTTCCCAGGCTGGTGGTTCCGCTCAGAGCGGAGACGCGGAGCTGGAGGAATTGAAAAAACTCCCGTACGCGGAGCAGTTGGTGCTTGCCCCTGCGCTTTCGTGCATGCACGATGCGATCGCGCTCTCCGAGGTGACCTTGGACTGGTGTCAGGACGAGAAGGACGCCCCATCGATGGAGGAGTTGAGCGAGCGCGTTTACACCGCCCACAAGAGTTTTAGACTTCCACAGTAAAGTTAAAATGTGGGATAGAATTTGCAGTGTGCCGCACTAAGAATTTCCCACGAGGGAAATTTCTTGTGAAGTTCTTTTGCGAAGGCGAAAGAACAGAGGTGCGGATTCCCTTTGTCGGAACTCCTAAATACTTTTGGCGTCAGATCTAACTCAGCTGCCAATTTGGTCTAACGGCTCAGGAAACCCTGATCGATCTACCAGCACAGAAACCTCTAAAATTCCGCAGGCTCCAATTTAACCATTAACAATATACTCCTTTGTGGCCCTCCGTGTCGCCCTTCCCACATTTTTCCAAATTTCGACCTATGTGTTCAAAATTAGTTCTTATGTTTCAAATTTGGCAATGCGAGTTTTTTCACAATTTTTTTTACGATTTGTACCATGTGCTAGGTTGTCCATTTGCTCCCAGAAGGCGACATTGAGGTCAATAGAGTTATATATTCACCAAGTAGGGATTCTCAAGGATTCGAGGTCTCAAGCGATTCAAGTAGATAGCTTAGCGGACTAGTGACACCATACCGATGTCAAATGTAAGCCACCCAGTTTAGTGACTTGGTGTATTTTTTAAGACACCTTCGACTCTACATCGATGCGATGGGAGGGCCAAAGATCGCGTGATAGGGAGACGACCAATTCGGGCGGCCTCGTCCATTCTGTGCGCGAATTCTAGTGGATCGTAAATTATATGCCTACCTACACTTTTTCCTTGCACCCAAGCTTCGATATTTCGGTGTGATCGCGTTGCTTCCTTTTGCGGTGTCTACTGCATGAAGAGTGGAGAGACGCCGCAACCAGTCAAGCATCCAACTTGATGATCCGCTTGACGATTGTAGCCATCATTTTCTTTTGTCATTCCGGAGTCTTGAGGAGATCCTCCTTCTCAAGTTGAGAAGGAGCAGTAACAGGTGGGTTCTAGAGGAACAGGTGGGTCAAGAGGATCACTAGCAACCGTTTCCTAGGACTATGGGGGCTCCAAGATCTCCTTCCCCTTTTCACACATGGTTTTACTTATCTAGTCTCTTGACGATTACACCTATGGGTGCCGGGAGTCAAAACAGTATTGTAGTTCGCCACACAAGAATGCTTTCGCTGCCACGAAGTTCCTTTGCTCAAGTGCAAAAGAACAAAGCAAAGCTGAGCCCTTGTTTGTATGGCCTTTCGTTCAATTGTCGTTGTGGCAACTCTGAAGGATGGGTCAAAATGTCGCCGGTGTTATATTGTGTCTCAAGGGGTCAGCGAGATTGGCGTCAAATATGGAAACCATTAAAAATCCTAAATTCCAACGGCTCCGATTTTATTATTGTGAGCTTCTGACTAACATAAATATCATTATATGACATGTCGTCAAGTATGTCCAAGGTTCACAATAGTATTACTCATGATTTTGATTTGCCATTTTTTTTGAAAAAAAAATATTCCTTTTGTAAAATCCTCTGATTCCTTTAATGACTTTAAGTGTTTACTATCATGATTTGGCATGGTCTATCATTCACTTCACACCATCCTTCTACATGTAATCACATGTCATTTGTTCAATAAGTTACATATCATATCAAAAATCATCTGTGTGACCAACTGCATGGTGAATTAGGTTCGATTCTTGCTATTAGCAGTTTAAAAAAACCTAAAGCACGCTATCACAGTCCAGAGTCCACAAGTCCTAGGGGAAATCACGGTCGACATCGACAGTCGTGTTCACGTCCATGTCCATTGCATGTCCATGACATGGCATGCCATGACATCTCAACAGTCTCGAGTGTGACTCGTCAGTGGCAAGTCCCATAATTTCGCTGCGGGCCCATGACGGCCCCTGCGCTCCTCTTTCGATTCATACGGGCCTTCAAGCCCCTTAATTTCGGGCCCTCTGGGCCACAATGCGACACACATATAGGCATACCTTCATATGGGCCCTTGAAATCCCACATTTTTACCTTTCAGATTCCCATCATATTTGGGCGCGATCTCAGATCGCCCGGGGCAGCATATTTCCGAAGTAGGGGTGGCCCCTTTATGGCGGATGCCGCCTCTAGATGAATGCAGCAGACTAGTCTGCTTTTGGGCCGAGGGGAAGCATATGGTGGTGACAACCACTCTCAGTGTTCTTCCTTGGGCGGTGTGGGAAGCACCTCAGTGCTTGCTTTTGGTTTCACTTTCCATTTATGATCCGTTCCAGCATCACTTGTCGTGCACGTTAAGTGAGCCGCCACGGGACATGCCATCAAAATGCGTTTACTCCATGACTTTGATGTTTATACCTAAGGTCGCTTTCCGTGATTCATGTGTATAGATCATGTCGTAAGCCATCCTGCTTTGCTTTAGCGTGCATTTGTGGTATCTTGCCATCGTCTCGCCTTGTTCTCGCGTGCTTCTCTTATCCACGGGGTGGCATGTCGCATGCTATTTGGGGCGTGTTACAGCCTTACCTTAGTCCGGCACGCTTCTCTCATCCACGGGATTTTTTATGGCTTGGCTTCGGTTGGCGTGCCTCAAGAGGTTCAATGTCTCGGGGTTAAGTGCCACGGCTCCACCCGCTCTTGCATACTTCTTTAGTGCCTTTCGGAGTTCCATTCCTTCATGTATTGGGTTATCAGTTGACGTGCCTCACTCGGTGTATTTGCTTGTATGATTCAGGAGAGCCAAAGGAGGCCGCAGGGTCACTTTTAATCCTCGCATGCGAGCATGCCTCGTACATTAATGGAGTTGCACTTGAAGTTACAGGAGGATCCTTCCTTTAAGCGATGGATGGCATTTGCCATATATCTCACTATCCGAGTGCTGCTGCCACAAACCGCCGGCAAAACAAACAAAAAATCGGTCAGTGACTTTAAATGCCGATCGGTGATATGGGGGGATGAAAATTGTGTGGCATGAAAGGTAAAGTGAACGATTTTATGTTTTTTGTGACCTTGGATATTCTCACATTTTCACACCTAAAAGGCGATATGGCAATACTAGTATGATTATCAGCAATTTTACATTTACTCACATTTTGATGCATATTTTGGATGCACTAAGAACCTCGGTGAGGCGTATATGGCATCCCGGTAGAGTACTAGGCGCTGTCGATCTTGAATTGAGATCTCCACTAGGCCATCTGACCGCAGGATCATGTGCGCGACAATCTTTCGCTTTTTGCTTCCCACGCATGCCATGCCATAACGCGGGGGTGGCGTCGCGGTAAATAAACGCGAATGCAGTGGCACTGTCATCGTTAGCGTCTAGCGATCGTGAGATCGAAGATTCGGCTGTGTCGCCCGTTGGGATTCGAGCTTTGCTGTTGCTAATGCTGATTGACTAAGGTAAGGTAATTTACTTCATGCCAAGACTATAAAGGTCAGAGGTCCCACACCCATGGAATGATTTGGCAAGAATGTCACCAACTTTCGAAGTCCGCTGTCTCAGCACTTCATAGAATTGGACACTTCGGCTAGTTTTGCGAATAGTTCCTAGGAAGGGGATAATCCCGTTGATTTCCGCGGTATCTCGAACTAGACTTTCTTGGTGACTATCCTAAAGGAACGAAGCTGACACTGTGTGCGAGTTGCGAGAGGAAACTGCATTTTCTGAGTCGTTGGGCCTACGGTGTTTGATGGGCATATTCTCCTTGACATAATCTTCTATTTCGCGAGGATCCTCCTTGGACAGTTGGAAGAGCATCGCTGCTATATTCCGTTTCCCCATTCCCGACCGGATAAGTGCAATATCGTAGAAATTTATACTCGGCGTGCTATGCCGAACAGTTTTCGAAACGTCTTACAAAACTCAACTGCACACACGCACTTCAACGTGAGCGAAAGTTGTAGGAGTACACATCCGGTCATCCGCCAACTGGATTCTTTGCAGTGAAAATGTAACTGGCCAATGACCTGACGATGTCTTTGCGGATGATCCCGCTTTCTATTGTGCTGGAATTAATAATGTGATAAGTATGGCTCTGTTAGATTAAAGCAAATCAGGTTCGACGTAGATAACTGCGTGAGATCACAATCGCCAGTGCATTAGATGTCCCGTGACTGGACCTGTCCCAAATGTGTGTCCCCAGCCCATAGACACCTTCAGCTTGCAAGAAGTCTTGGAAACGGGATAGTGGGAGGTATGTTGTAGGAAGCAACTTGGGATAGCGCGACCTCGCGGTTTTTTGCCAAGACCATGTAAGCTCGAAACGCAAGATCGGTCCCAGAGGAATGCGATAGTCTCGTGCGCCGACACAAATGGTTTTCTCGGTGAGGACCTCTGGCGGTAATGTCGAAAGAGCAACAGAAGACAAATCATCCACGGAGGTCATAGTGCGAATGCGCACCGTTTGGGTGGAAGAGTTTCGCGCAGATGCTAGTTGTTAGAGATATCCCACGCAGGGACTGTTAAACGAGGTATCCCACTAGCGGAGTAAAATACCCAGAAAAACCCGCAGTCCCGAGTTTGCAGCCAGCGACGAAGAGCCGCTCTAAACTGCAAAGAAAGATCTTCGTCGACATCTTCGTCGCGCGCTGAATAGAACTCTAGGCGCCAGTGGCGAACAGGAGGGACGGCGTGATCCCTAGACTGTCTAAGAGTGTGGGGGTTGTATGGGCGAGCTGCTTCAGCTTTTGGGTTCGGCGCCCGAACTGGTACGGCCATAATGCACAAATGCAACATAGAATGCAATTTAGAAGTGGAGGCGCAATTTTGTTAGAAAGGTGGGAGGGTAACATTTATCCCGCGAGCGACACACATGACGAAGCGTATCAATGCGATTTCGCCACAAATCGCCGGCGAAAAAACGATGGCGACCTGTCTCATGTCTGATGACCTCTCGATCGCGCGGAACCAGTTCCCACTTCGTGCCCAATATCCTTTACCGGCTGTGTCTGGGTGCTCAGGCTTCTGGAGAATCAGGTTCACGTCCATCGGAGAGTTGTAGGTTTTCTGCGGGAGCTTGAATTTGGTCACTAGCTCCTTGATCTGCCTGGACTGAGACAGATAAACCCCCCGAGTGTCACAATCCACCGTAAGCTGAAGAGCTGAGGACATGCGGCCCAAGTTCTTAGCCTTAAAGGCAGAACCGAAGGCCTGCCAGAACACCTGCTGGAAGTCGGGGCCACAGACCAGTCCAAAGTCATCCACATAGACCGCAAGAAGAAACACCACAAAAGTGGATGTAACTATGAAATCGAAGCACGGGTCATGTGTGGACTGGGTGAGGTGCCGCCCCTGATAGGTGAAGCCGACGAGGAATTTGTGTGCCAGCTTATGCCAGGAGGCACCAGATGTCCGCGGACCATACACACCATATAGCAGCTTGGCATATCTGTATCTGCCCTGGTAGAGGTAGCCAGTCGGGAACCGTATATAAACTTGCACCTCCAGGAGGGCATGGATGAAAGCCTGGCTGACATCATAGTGATGCACCATAACACCCATATATGCAAATACCACAGAGAGCAGGAAGAGGAGCCGGAAGGTAAGGAGGTCAGCTACCGTGCAGGCGGTCTCATGCTGCAGATATCCCCACTGCCAGGAGCCATCAACTGCAAGGCGGGATTTCTTCACCTGAACTGGCGGCCCGTTGTCTTGCGGCTTCCATGGTTTGGTCAAGACCAGTGTTGTGTTTATAGCAACCTCTTCATCTGGGTAACTGTCCACATGCACCATCTTCCCGTCATCCACCAAAGGCTGGATCTCGCGGAGAGTGATAGCTGCCTCCCACTTAGGCCCGTCTGGGAGGGACATGGCCTGCCTGTATCCACCAGGGCAAGGGAGGTCAGCGGCTGCACGGTCATAGAGAGTCTCCGCCAGAGCCCTGGAGATATATATGAGAGAATGAAATAGAGGCCGCAGAAGCAGGGGTGCTAAAATCACAAGCCGCTGGCATCACATACAGCAACAGCCACTCATCCTCTGCTGCTGGGCAGGGTATATTGCTTACCGTGGCGGGCCGGCCCGGGGCCGTAGCTCGCCACTCCGGGCCGCATGCGGGCCGATGGAATATATGGGACGGTGTGGGCCGTGAAGGTAAACATGAAAATAGCAAAAAATTGTGCAAATTTGTGCGATTTTTACAATATCACCATACTCAAAATTAAAATTTCGCTGCGGCGGGGAATTTTGGAGATTGGCCGCATTGGCCGAAAGCGGGCCAGTGGATTTTACGGTTGCGCCCCGTAAAGAAAAAAAGAAGCAATACACACTGCTGCTGGGGTGTCGGAGAACGGGAGGTAACAGACATACACTGTGTCTATCCGGGAACACCACCAGAGAGGCACGGAGGTCCATGAAGTAGCAGCGGGCAAGCTGTACGTCACCGTGGATCTCAGGGCGAAAGAGCACACCGTATGACCGGGGTCTCCGCATGTCTGTGGAGACTTCTATGAGGGCCGGATGCAAGGGACCACCTCGGACCTCCTGAGCCTTAACCTGAGTCCACAAGGGAAACGATAATGTTGATTGATGCAGTGCACAGTCCTGCGGTGGTCCAACCACTGAACCAGGTCATGCCACACAACAGAACTGGTGGGGTCTGCCATAGCATACTGCTGAGCCGAAGTCCAGAACATATCACCAGACTGCTGAACTGTAGCATAAGTCGCACCGTCCTGACTACTAACATAGTGCAATGTCACCACCATGTCGGTGGTATAGCCCTGCCAGGGCTGCGGCCTCTGCTGCTCAACCGCCGGGGCCGGCTCAGGGGCCACCGTGGGGTCAGGGAAAGTGGACATCACCTGGCCGAACTCTGTGTATTTCCAGATGAAGAGGGGCATGCCGACTTGCACCACCTTGTTCCTCTCAAGGTCCAGGACCAAGTATGCTGAGGACCTGAGGTCTATGCCCACAAACCGCCCATGCCAGGCACGGGGGGTCCGCTTCTTGGACACCCCCGGGTGCCGCGCCCGCATCTGCTGGTCATCCATACTGACGTAGCAATAAGTGCCAAATATCTCCACCCGGGAATAAGTGAAATGGTGTCCCAGAAGGTGATAATGTGGTACTACCGCACTCAGCCCATGAGGCATGATGTCCCAGAGCAGCCGAGAATGAGCATCGGCAAGGGGCCAATAGGTGTGGTCCATACCAGCAGTCTCCAAGATGGCACGAGAGATACGGGAGATCTTACCGATCACATACTCGGCCATAAAGTTCTGCCAGTGAAGTGTCGGGGAGGTGGTGCGGTGCTGAATGTTGTGCCGCCTGTATATTTGTAGAGCTGCGGGGTCACACAACTCCGGAGCACAGTCAGAGCGGAGCACCAGACCAGACACCGAGAAGCCCAGCTCCCGCACCTCAGCAAGGAACTGCACAAGGACAAAGGAATATGCTGAATTCTCAGCCAATAAGTAAACCAGAGTGTAGCGAACCGGAAACTCCACAAAAAAGGTCCAACGGTACCGGCTGCCGTCAAACCCGATGGGCTCAATAGGGCCAGTGGTGTCAACAACCCAGGTGGTGCCTGGCTGTAGCCTGTAGGTTACGTAGATACCGGTCCTTCGGCGGTTTATTTGTTCGGTACCGGCCGATCAGTATTCATGTGGGTACACACAGCACAACCCTCAGCACAGGTGCGGTGAGCCAGCAGCTGAGCCCTAGTGACGGTAGTGCCAGGCCAGGCCAGAGAATGCACAGGTCCATCAGCAGTGCCAGCCGAATACCAGAGCCATGCGCATAGGCCGCATGGCACCACCTCTCAAGGGTGAACCGCATAGAGGAGTGCCGGCGGTCCCGGTACAATATCACAATAGGAACGGGAGTGCCAGCTATGAACACACGGTCACCGCCACCCTTTGGGCCAGCCGACCGCACGGGCCTGCCGGCATAGGTGTGCTCTCTGCGGTAGTAGCTGAACAGCTGCTCTGTCCCAGTAGGGTATACATGCAATATCTCCCAGTGCACGTGGTGCTCTGCCAGTGCCCGAAGATAAGTCTGGGGCATGAGGAAAAGTATTATCGTGTGAAGTGGGTCGGTGGCAAAGTCTTGATTGGCTTTCTTGATTAGCCTCTCACAGGCGACCCTGTCAATCAATAAAAAAGAATGGCGGGTTCCCGTAGAAGTGCCCTCCAGCCCACACGTGGTCCCAGCAGGAGTCGGACAGTGAATACCTGACTGGGCAGCCGTGGTTGTTGCCTTGCTTGTCCAGGCGGAAGGTCATCACCGACGGAACAGGGACACATCGAAGTTGGGCTCTACACTTTTATCAAGGGCCGCTGGGGACCCCTTAAGGAAGGCCCACTGTGCATACTCTGACCGTGCCCACATCCAGAGAGTCACAGATCTCACCAGTGCGCACACGGGACACGGTCCCCGCCAGGGCACTAGCCGTGCTCGGCGGCACCTTACCCCCGAGGTACTGTGCTCACACTATCTGCTTTAACCTCCCCCCCGGACCATCAATAAGCTGTTTAAATCGATAAGTGTTTCAGGCTTTTCGGAGTTAATTAATTAATTTCCTATGTCTTGTTGAACGTGTATGCATATACGAGATTTGATATTTTCTGAACTATTTATTATTCCTATTGACAAGCAGGTACCCGCTTCAAATTACTTAATATTTAACTATTGACTTGTTGCATTCGTTTTGTTTTTCGCTTTGAATTACTTAATATATAATTTTCGGTTATTACGCTGCAAATTTGACTGCAAATGAATGCTTTCACGGAATATTGTGCCCGTGCTTACAAACGATATATCAATCTGTTCGTCTATGAAAGACCTATTTGTGGTTGATTTTTCAGCCAAAATATACATGGTTAGTATATGGCCATGGATATACGGCCGGGATCCGCAAATTGTTATCACATATTCTCGGCAAGGTTGTCAATCAGACATAATCAGAATCAGATCAGATCAGATCAGATCAGATCAGAATGAGATCAGATCAGATGAAAATCAGATAAATAGACAAAGTGTGTCGTCGTTTGTGATATATTATTACGCGCATGGCAACAAACAATATACCAAAATGCAAGTCTAGATGAGCCCACTTTGCTCACCAACTTTCATATGGAAAGGATAAGTATTTCAAATTTCAAATTTTTTAACCCGGTTTTCACACCTAAGCTACTCAAAATATACGCTTGGGGCAATTTGTCCAATCGACGGCGTTTGACAAGCATGTCCCCGACGGTTACGCGAACACATTGGCACGGGCCAGGATCATATCCACGAGCCTTGCAAATCACACAATCGTGCATCTGCATGGTGGGTAACTTGGTTTATAGGTATCCCACGCTCAACTGATCGGTATTTGAAAGGAACCTGTCGTGTGAGGTAGGCATTTGAGCAGCACGTAGTGGTCAGTTCGTTCCCGCACATTGATATATCTTGTTCCTATTGGTTACCAGAGGCTGCCAACATATCTGCTTACAAGATCCTGGCGGCACCATGTTGCTGTGCGAGACGTATAGTGATTTAATTGTGCCCTTATTGGTTGTTGTATGTCGTGCGATGAAAATCGTCGATATTTAATTTTCAGACTATGTCTTGTTCGTTGTTCCTATGCACACGACGGAAATCGATATTTAGTTTTCAGACTATGTCTTGTTCCTATTGGACACGTCGACTGGCTTGGAGTTAATTACTAAATCCCTATTGGTTTGTTGGACACTTGTCCACTGGTGCGAGATATTTAATTTCTATCAATTGTTGATGGATCACCTTAAATCGCTCGAATACTTAATTATTTATAAAGCAGATAGTGTGAGCACAGTAGTCAATAGCAGTGTCCAATATAGTGTATACACGGCCAGTGGGCAGGTGGGTGTAGGTACGAGCAAGGAGATCAGGGGAGCCGAAGCCAGGGTCAGCATAACCCTGACGGATAGCAAGGTCCGGGCACCCTTCTTGTAATGGGCCCCGGGGATGACGAAGTGATCAATTGAGCCGTCCTAGACACAAACACCGAAGAGATGAAAGGTCAATGTAGCATCCGTCCGATGGGAGCCCGCCGTGGGCCCGTGGCGGTGGTGAAAGCCACAGTGCAGGTATAGTCCACGTCAGTACACAAGCCAAGGCCACCACACATGACACAGGTGACCCCCGAGTCAACCACGATGCCCCCGTCGGCCCTCCACAGGGCTCGGCCCCCCAAAGGGCCCGGGGCTGTAGCTGCCAGAGCTCCAGGTACCACATGAAACCACTTGGAGTCAGGAACATGCAGGGTGTCTGATGATACTGACCCAAAGACCAGAATGTCGGTATAACTACTCGGACCCAGAGGGTTGTATTGTACAGTAACCAGAGATCCAGACTGACCAGAAGGTACGATAACTTCCAGGGACGCATAAGAGCCAGACTGATGCCCAAGAGGTACAGAAGACCCGGTATCACCGGGAGCCAGACCACCAGCCGTAAGTAACTGGATAGCCATGCCGCCCGCGGCGGCCCCAAGAGAGGGCGCAGGCTGACTTGACTGACTGACTGACTGACTGGCTGGCTGGTTGGCTGACTGACTGACGGCAAGTACAGACAGATCCAGACCATGAGCACCACCGCTGAGAGTGCCAGGAGAGCTCGAGAGCAAGCACAAGCCGTCCAGAGGTCGGCACCGAGGAATAGTCCAGGCGGGGATGAAGCTCACCGGGGTCACGAGGCGGTGGTGGTTTTGGGGTTGGCGGTTGGAGCTTGGGGCACCACCGAGTGACAACAGCCCGCCAAGCAGTCGGCGGTCTGCAGTCCGTCGGCAAGGACAACAGCATGACCAGTGACAACCAGGAGGCCAGCAACCCACAGCCAGGCAGGCTGGAGCCGCTAATCCGGTGCCGTCTGGAGCACCGAGCTGTCGTCTGCCGTCACAGCCGGCAGCATCGCCATGCACAACAGTGACAACACCGTCAGAGTGCGCAAGTGCCCCACCCCGAAGGAGCCCTGACGGGTCCTCGGGGGTACCGCTGAGGCGGCTGCTGCCCGGGTATCGGACGGAGGGGTTGGAGAATGCTGGACTGGCGGCTGGTGGCGCACCGGGACAAGCTCCACTCCACCAGGAAACTCTTCAGTGGGCGGGCAAACAGCCGCCATGTACCCAGGAGCGGGGCACGTTTGATTATCAGCATAGCTCACTACCAGCTGGTGTGGTGCCTGGGCCACGTGAGCAGGCATGGACACGTGGAGGTGGGAGGGAACCTGCTCACGTCTGAGTCCCCCTCCTGACTGCCCTCACTGCCGCCATCAGCATCACCCCTCTCTGTGTCTGCCTCAGCTGCCACACGGTAGCGGGCTACATCAGCTGTGTTGTAAGTTGTCTCTGACTGCCCACAGCCGTACCAGAGGCCAACCTCCAGAGGTGAATAGCCATCGTCAATAATAACCGCCGAGAGGGCGGCATCACAGGTGGCAGCCTCGTCTGCAAGGGAGAGGGAGTGACTGGCAAAGCGAGCACCGTACGAGTGGTCGTCCCCCTCTGCATAGATCTCGTCCAGAGTTGACAGCAGGAGGAGTGACACCTCCGTGCTGTCACTCATGTAGCAAGGCCGCGGCTTTGGGCTTGCGGCCCTCCTTCGGGTAGTCACGGAGGAAACACACTATTCGATGAAAATGACATTATCATATGTCATTTTTGGATTCATATATATTTCATAAAAATCAGGGTTTAGTGATATTTATGCGCGAAATAGGGATACATAAAGGCAACAAGCTAGAAAAGTGCAGTATGCGTACAATGAAAACACCGAAATATGCATACATGTATCATTCTTTATTCAAATGTTTACGAGCAGAGTACTTTTCACCCTATACCGTCGAGGCATGACTGATACTATCAGTCAGGGCGGTCGACAAATCCTGCTAATTTATTCAGCATTCTCTTCAGTCTCATCTTCATCTAAGTCTTCTTCCTCAGAATCGACAGTGGCTGCTTCCTTCCCCTTACTCGTCGGGTCACTCTTCTTTTTTGGCTTCGTCTCGGCATCCGGATCGGGCTCGGCGTCGAAATTGGTCAGCCGTTGCTGCGCAGAGCTGACCATGCACGGGTCGTGGTCGAAACCGATCGCGTTCAAACCACACCTCATGGCGGCCATGGGCGTTGGGCCGACGCCGCAGCAAGCGTCGAGAATCCAGTTGAGTGGATGGCCGTCGTCATCCACCTTGCCCGGATTGTCACCGAGCATGTGGCACTGAATCAGCTCCATCAACAGAGATAGGGGTTTCTGATGGTTATTGACGATTTTGCCGTCGCGTTTGAACATCTGGTGAACGACCGGGAAGCCGCGCATACGTGACGCGCGGGTGTAACGTTTAGCGTCCCCCAGCTCAAAGTTGTACATCCACTGCGGCCTTTTAGAAGACTCCCCCGCGGCATCGCTCTTTACATGGTACCCCATGACCCGACATTCAATGTCATCATTGAAGCGTACGGACTTGTTGGGGTTCATGTGCACGTTTCCTTGTGCCAGAAGAACCGCTCCACGCGGCCGGAGCAGTAATTGTCAATCACCTCCAGAAAATCGTTTTGTTGGACGAAACCGCAAAAGAAAGCGACTGTCCATGCCGGGGCGGTGGTCTTGGCGTTGAAAGACTCCAGGAACGTTTGCACCTCGTCCTTCGGTCCTTGGTCATCGCGTTGGGAGTCTTCTCCTTGTCGAGCGCGTAATTGCAGTCAATGACCGCCCCCGTGAAGGGCAGTCTCGGGAAGTCCTTCAAGTCGTCCATGATGCCCTTGACGATCTTCCAACGAGGGTACATCGTCACGTCCCGAAGATGTGTGGGCTCGTCGCCCTCCAGGTCCGCCTCTACTGGAGCCTTAGGCTCCGGCCCGTCGATCCGCGCCTCCCGATACAGTTTGATGTCGACTTTCACCTCGAGCGACCTGTTGCAAGCCTAGGATGTGAGCCGCGCTTGGCGCCTGCGCTTCTTTGAGATTTGCCCGCGCGTTCTCGACGAAATTGAAGATCGCTAGCGGAACTTCCCCTGACCCCCCCGGCGCGCTCCCCCCTTCGCGGACTGCAAGCAGCCGATCAACGACTCGATTTTCTCTTGGGAGCTCCAGTAGCTGGTGAACTCCGTCTTGAATTCGTCCCAGGTTTGCAATCCTGCCGCGGACACCAAGTGCTTCTGCACCATGCGTTCCTTCTTGAACTGGCTTATCATATTGCCCCCCTCTTTTAGTGAGATCTCCTTCTCAATAATCATGCGCAGATACGTGTCCACCTTGTCGAACTCCGCATCCCCCGCCAAGCCGCGCAAGTTAATTCAGAACATCATACCCATGGATTTGGCATTGTGGAGAAACTGAGCTTCTTCCACCAAAATGCCTGCCCCTCTAGACGAGCCCCCCGCTTCGCTCCCGCCTCCTGGTTGCACCTCGTCTTCCAGCTGTAAGTCGGAAAAAAAACATTTTTAGCATGTCTCAAAATATAGAAAAGAATGCTTCGGGAGGGAAAACACTGTTTCAAGCAGAAGCAAAATTTACCTGTCGGTTGGAGGTGGCCTTTTTGCCAGCTTTCTTGGAGGGTCCGCTAGCGGGCGAAGATGAGGCCTTGCGCGTTTTGGTCTTCGAAGCCAAAGGGTTTTTCATGCCCTTCAGGTCAAACCTTCTGTAAGCCTCCCTGATGCTAACGCAGAGGTCCCACGTCTGCGGCCGGAAATTGGCAACGGTCCAGTGCATGAAGTAGACGTTGATAAGCGTGCTGCCGAACACGGAATGCTTGGACATCGCTATTTGCTTCACATGCGTCTCCATCGACTGGTTCAAGTGAAACATTACGGGGTACCAACTTGTGACCCGATCGAGGTGAGCGTCGATGTCATCGTTCAGCACCGTCACCGCCTGCTCTTCCTCTTCCTGCTCCCCCGTTGCCTGCTCCTCGATGTACTGGAATCCCTTGGGATATTTCACGGGATCCGGGATTGCAAATCCATGCTCTGATTCGTATCTCGCCATTTTTTCCACCAGCCCTCCGGCCTGGTACCGTCCAGGTTGATGAGGGTCACCCTCTTCGGCGTCCTCGGGGACGTTGGCTTCGAACTCGGAGATCAACGCTTCTCGGTAGATGGTGTACACGACCCCATGCTTTTCGAAAAGGGGCGAACGGAGCCCTTGCATGAATTGGGTGTTGTCTTTACCTTTCTGCTTCTGATCGATCGAGTTCTGCATCTCGCCTAAGAAGCGAATCGTGTCAGGCGTGAGACCGATGTAGATCTTGCTCTCGAAGAACTGGAAGGTTACCTCCAACGGGACCTCCTCGTTACACTCGTCGGTGGCTTGATAACAGTGCTGGTGCCCAAAAACCTTGCCTCTGTATTCTCCCTTCAGTGTTTTTTTCAGGGAGAATTCGGCACGGGTTTTGACATCGTCGATCGCAACGAGACCCGCATTGAAAGGGGCCCACGGGTTCTCTTTCCTGCCGGACTTGATCTCGTTCACCCAGCCCCTCTCTTGATCCCGGCAGGCCTCGTACCTCTTCGCGTGGTACAGGCACTTGATGGGGAGACGGAACACACTCCCTTGCTCCGCCGCCTCGTCGGTCGACATCGGATTCGGCCACCGGTGCTCCATCTCGATTTTCTTGCACAGCTCAGCTTTCTCCGCATAATCTAACTTGGTTGAATACTCCACTTTCAGCTTAGCGTGCCATCCATGTGCGGCCTCCTCAGCTGCCTTCCTTCACACTGAGAAATAAACGCGGTAAACTGGTGGTAAAATGTGGTAAACTGGTGGTAAAATATGGTAAATTGGTGTTTTACCACCATTATACTAATAGTGGCGATATAAATCCCGTGGGTAATTTCATATTGGCAGTTGGCGTTTTTGTTACCACGATTTTACCACATTTACTTATAGCGCGGTAATTATATATTATTGTTTACCATTGCTGTATATAATTTACCATGGTACCCCCCTATGACCGGTAAATTGACCCCCAATTGTAAAATTACCACATATGACCGGTAAATTGACCCCCAATGGTAAAATTACCACATATGACCGGTAAATTTACCACGGTATGACCACGGGTGGACACGTGGCAGGCATGATGCACTGTGATACGGACACGTGTGCAAGATTAGTGCACGTGGCAATCAGGCATAGAATGTTAGATAACTGTTACCGGATATGCTAGGTAGGTATATACGTGGCTTGGCAAGTCCCGGCCCCGTCCTGGGCTTTGCAAGTAAGGTCACACTAGAAGCAATAAGGAGAAAGGAAGGAAGGACGCATGCTGCTGGTTTCTAGCTTGCCGTTGCTAAGGTCTTGAGCATCGTGCAGATTTCATTCCTGGCCAAAGGTAGATGGCGTGGAGGGGGATTTTAAATCCCGGAGGACGGTGGCAGATACACTTGGTCTCAAGGCGTGACGCCGGCATCAGCAGGGTATGTTTGGCATCCTCGTTCAAGACAAAGACGGCACGGCTGTTCATGCGCGCGTTTTTGATAGTCGGGTATGCCGTCACCATGGCTAGACGGCACACCGCGCAATGTGTGGCCGGGTCCCAGATCAGATAGTAAGCTTCCACGCGGCCGTATTCAAATGCATCGGCTTCAGAGGATGCTAAGGCTACGTTGTAGGAGATTCTGGTTACTGTCCTGGTGTACATCGTGGACGTGAAGTCCTCGTCGCCGAGCCGCATTCGTAGAAAACATAGGACGTCCAAGGCGTCCCGTTCTAGCTCGTATCGCTCACCGTGCATGGCGCGCAAGGAAGCCGCCAGGCCCGGAAGCAGCCTTCCTTCCGCATCGGCGCTTAGCGCGGATACAGCCACGCCACCGCGGATGATGTGATGACCGACATCCATGAAGTGACACGCGAGCCCCGGGTCATCGCGGAAACCCGGGCCGTCCTCTTTCACCGAGTGCGCGACATAGTCTGGAAGGAACCGGATCCCAGGGTACAAGTGGGCCATGTCATCTACACGGTCTTTCAGCAAGTAGGCGTTACCGATGCATGAATCGATGGCCTTGCCCCCCACCGGCTCCGGCACCACCCCCTTCGCCTCCCCCAACAGGCGCTCCACCCATAACTCGATGTTGGAGCTGACAACGCCTACCTTCTCCTCTTGCTTGCACAAGTGTACCACGGCTAGGCGTAGATTCAGCGTCAGCATGTTCATAGGGCACTCGTTCTCAATAATGACAGCGAACTACCTCATACGCAGCTCCGCTTGTGCGCGAGCCTCTGCGCGGTCTTCGATTGTGCCGGCGCACACCTGCCGGATGAAATATATCACAGCCTCCATCAGCTTCCACCAAGCCCTGTCCAACTCTCGGTTGAGACTCTCCAGGACGTCCATGAATACCAGCGGGCTGAATATCAAAATGAAGTTGAGCAAGTCCTCCATAGTGTAGTTCCCTGCAAACAAACCAAGCGTTTCGGGCGACATCAGCATGCATGCACCGTTCATTCAATCAATGGTCAACCCATACAACGGGCGGGCCCATGCACACAATGCACGTAGATCTCGCATGCATGGGAAGAACAGCTTTCCTGCAATCATGCCTGCCAGCACACCTACCTGCATATTGCACCACGTCCTGGTACTCACGGTGCATGTCGTGCGGGGCACACAGCCCTTTGCCGTTCTTCTGTAGCTGCTTTAGCTGCGCGGCGTTGAAGTAGCACGTGTCATCGCAGTTGGGCACCTTGTGGCGGAACATCTTCACAGTACTCTTCACGACACCGAAGGTCATACAGTGCATGAAAGGCAGCACGTATGCCGACATGGCGGTGAAATATTCCAGGGCCTCCAGGGGACCCTTACCGTAGCGCCCGGTCCGCATGGGATCAGCGCCCTCCTGGGTTAGCTTGACTAGTTCCTCGTGATCCTCCTGGGTTAATAGCACCGACGGGTCCCAGGCATAAGCCGTCTCCCCGTCCGGTAAATAGCTTTGTGCGATAGGCTTGGCATAGCCTAGGCAATACATCCCACCAGTTGGTCCGGGGGTGCCCTCCCACAGGCTCAGGTAATCGTTGCGTCTGGCAGCCACCGGAGCGAACCTTCCCAGATCGTTCCGCGCAACGGTGTCACAGTAGCACAGCACCAGAAACACACTGAACTTATCATGCCACTTGCCAAAGTAACCATCGTATACTCGGAACGGCGTGCCTTTGTCGTCAGCGTGCCCGTCGCGTAACTCCTTGAGCTCCTTCACGAGGCGCTCTTGGATCACGTCATTGTTCTTCTAGTGCTGCCTAGGGCCCGGAACCACAATTACGAGCCCGGTAAATTCCATCCTAACCCGATCCTGCGAACACCCGCATGGATGCACCGTCAGTCCTCCCTTCCTCAATCACCGGGAAGCCTTCACAGCCAGACACGCTAGCAGGTGTACAACCTACGGCACGCAAGGCGGGACGCAGTGCACCTTGCATACGCCTACACTGCAGAAGCAGACCAGCAGCAGGGGACCACCTGCATGCGTTACACTGGTTAGCCTTATTCTAGTAACAAGGCACATCGCAACGGTTCGAGTTGCAGATTGTGGCGGCGTGTACCCGAGGGTGCAGGTCCGCGCTCCGCATCGCTCCGAACCTCGTGGACCATCCCCTGCACCGTGCGCGCCACATTCCCACCATTACGCCCGGTGGTGTGTCCCCACCCTCACGCGCAACGCATCGTTTGCACCATAGCGCTGTTCAGGTCAGCCATTTCATTCAACATACATCAAGGGGAGGGGGGGGGCTTGGTTGTAGTAGGAGTGCTGGGTGTCGGCTGGACTCACTGTTTGTCGTGCTTCTTCGCCCGTGCGTCATCCTCACCGTATTCCACAGTCATTCCAGCCCGAACCATTCCAGGTTTCATGGGATCCGTGCTTTCTGTTTCCTGCAGCAGCCGGCCCCCAACCGTGCTGTGCTCGTTGATCCGCGCCACGTGCGGGCTGGTCATGACGCATGCGTTTGTAGGCGCTCTCGCCTGCGTATCAGCACGCATCTTTGCAAACTTCGCATTGCGCATCCAGCGTCTGACTAGCCGTTTCACCGGGAAGTAGAAATAGTACTCCTGCGGGCGGTACACCTCACCCCGCGCCGTACGTGTCACACTGTATCTCTCCTCCTCGCACCACCCGACCGGCACTCCCGCCGCATCCCACGCGATGGGAACCCCGCATTTCTCCTGCGCTGGTTTCTTGGTCTCTGCTGGAAACGTTCTGTGATACTTCGGACACACATGCACTGCGTAGTCCCACACGGTCTCGGCACCAATCAGGCGTAGCATGTGCCAGAGCGACCCCGGTAAATTGGTGTTTGCTCCACCCAGCAGCATCTTCAAGATTTTCATGAACGTGTTGAAGTGCGCGTCTGTCCACTGCTGCCGCCGTTTCATGTCCAGCAAATACCACACAGCTTCCTGCAGCGTCACTCCGTGGGGGCTCGCCAGCCCATGCGTTAGAAGCGGATCCGTCTTTTTGGGACTGAGTTCGGCCGACTCTGGCGCGTCCAATGGCTACTGCCCCGCAGTCCTTGTGGTAGGACCAAATCGACGATTTGGTCCTACCACGAGGACCATTGTTCAGATAATTTAATTGGCCATCTCCCGTGATTTGTGGTGTCTTACCAATGAAAGGTGGTATATATAGGTCCTATATTAATTTATTTGAACGCTGTTTTGCCTATATCCATCCCATATATCCATGACGAACGCATTTCAAACCTCTACACTCAGATTTTCCAAAACGGATTTTTTGGAACATTCAAAATGTGGCAAATTAGTGACTCGTCTTCAACAATTTTTTACCAATCATATATCAACACTACACCTGCGCGGATACCATCAAATTGAACCTATACATATGTCCCAATCATATTTGGGCGGTAGTCCCAGTTGGAATGCATATATTGGCTCGTTGGCTCGTTAGCTTCCCCTCTAATACATTGGCTCGTTGGTTTTCCCCCCTAAAACAGTGGCCACGCGAGCTGACCAGCCAGCCATTATAATTGCTTGCTAGAGGGCATATATCGCAAGGTTGGTGTGTGCGGCACATTAAATCTTCAAGTATATATGTATTGCGAATTTCTGAAAGTCTAACATCATCAAAATATCTTATTTTTCGACTGGCGTGTACATTTTAGAATGGACGAATGCCAATTTCTAAAGTCCGAAATTCACTAAATTCGGAATTTGCATTGTGTTGAACATGCGCCATGCTGAAATAGAACGGGAATGATGATGAGGGTGCGAAGTAACCGATTCAGTTATCTTATTTGGTCATAAACTCAAGATGTATAACCATGAGCATCACCGTGAGCCCCCCATGTGACTCCTAATACTCAAAATAACGGTGGTCCTTGTGGTAGGACCACCATTTTCTTCAAGCTTTTGGTGAAATTACACCCCTAAAGCGTGTCGTTCAACCACACACCTAAAGTCTCATGGGGGCCGCCGCTATAAGAAATAAAATTCATTTAACTCATAAATATCATGTGCAAATGTTGCCTGTGCCTCAAATAGTCGATTTAGTGATCGAAACCGCAATTGCCCATTGGTCCTTGTGGTAGGACCATGAATTTGGGTAGTAGCCACCAATGTCTCCACTTTCGCTGGCTCCGGCGCGTCTACCGTCACCGCTTTCCCTGCCTCCGGAGGGTCCACCGTCACCTCTTTCGCCGGCACCGGCGCGTACACCGTCACCTCTGCGTGATGAGCCAGCAGCAAGGCGGCCGCCTCTTCCACCTCGATTTCTATGCCCGCCTTTGCAGCTAGTTCCTGCGAGTGGCCGTCCCCTCCTGGCTTAGTTTCTGTGCATATTCTGCGTGCGCTGCATGCCCCTGCGCATGTTGCATGACGTACATACTGCAATACGCACTACATGATGTATCAGAAAGACGCACGGGCGTTTCCACGTCCTGTCCGAGCAGGGCGTACATCGTAAAGAAAGTCCGGGATGGAGAGGAGGTCCGCCTCCGCATCACCACCTTCGTCCGTCTCCTCCACGATGTCTTCTTCCGGGATGTCCGGCAAATCCAACACCTCCTCCCAGTATGCATTTTCGGCTGGGGTGGGGGCATCTGACGACCCCCCTTCCTCGCAATGACTCAATCCCATATATCCCACGGCCTGTGCGTCCGCCAGGTCGTGGTTCGTATCATTCCCATCTGCGCCGGCTCCTCCCACCAGGGAATACCGCATTCTCTTGTTGGGTATCCTCGCCTGCTGAGAATCATCATCCGCTGTTTCCGCAAACACTGGTAAACGATATTTGACACGAAGTGGGAACTCCTTCCGCGCGATCGCGAGGTCAGACAGGATGTCATCATCATTTCACCGGAAATTTCCGGCGAAATTCACATTCGCGTTTCGTCACGTGTGTCGCTCGCGGGAAATCTGTTACGTTCCCACCTTTCTAACACCTTTCTAACACAATTGCGCCTCCACTTTCAACTTGCATTCCATGCTGCATTATGGCTGTACCAGTTCGGGCGCCGAACCCAGAAGCTGACGCAGCTCGCCCATACAACCCCCACACTCTTAGACAGGCTAGGAATCACGCTATCCCTCCTTTTCGCCACTGGCGCCTAGAGTTCTATTCAGCGCGCGAAGAAGACGTCGACGAAGATCTTCCTTTGCAGTTTAGAGCGGATCTTCGTCGCTGGCTGCAAACTCGGGACTGCGGGTTTTTCTGGGTATTTTACTCCGCTAGTCGGGATACCTCGTTTAACAGTCCCCGCGTGGTGGTAGAGATCCCTGAGACCTCTAACAACTAACAGCTGCGCGAAACTCTTCCAACCTAACGGTGCGCATTCGCACTATGACGTCCGTGGATGATTTCTCCTCTGGTGTTCCTTCGACATTACCGCCAGCGGTCTTCACCGAAAAAACCATTTGTGTCGGCGCACGAGACTATCGCATTCCTCTGGGACCGATCTCGCGTTTCGAGCTGACATGGTGTTGGCAAAAAACCGCAAGGTCGCGCTATCCCAAGTTGCTTCCTACAACATACCTCCCACTATCCCGTTTCCAAGACTTCTTGCAAGCTGAAGGTATCTTTGCATCTCCGCCGGCGGATCCTAACCCAGTACAATTTAGGGTCAGCCGCGTACACATCCAGACAACTGCGAAACAGAAACGCGAGGCGAAAAAAAAGAAAACCACCCGGGTCCAAAAACCGCGTCCTACGCATGACGAGTACCCTTACAAACGCACGTTCCATTGTCGTTGTGGCTTCCAAATTACGCATCGTCAGCGTTCCTACGCCTCAGCACCTACTTGCCCCCCCACTCGAGGTGTCATTCGACGTCCGAATACCAAACGCAAGAACAATCACAGTGCTGTATACTGCGGTTGCCAGGCGGCCTTTAAAGTTGGCGTTCCACTTTCAACCCATCGGGACGCCCCTGATCCAGTTATTCCAATCACTTACCTTCAGATGGAGCATCAGAACCACTGTGTAGCCTCATGTCTTCCTTACTGCGAGATCCCTGGGCACAACACCAAGGCCATCAATGGTAAGCGTCTGGGATTCCACCGTCAGGAGATCAGTGACGTCTTACGAGAGTTCTTGCGCTTTCAGTATCGGAATAACTCCAATGTCAAACCCAGAGATATCAAGCGGGCGTGGCGTGAAAGGCGGATTGCAGAAGGTGCCATGGTCTTGGATCCAACTACTGGAGAAGTCTCCAAAGAGGTACGTCTACCTTCCAGATATTTCCGCATACCTCCAACTCCTCACCAGCATGCAGCCTGCCCCCCACAGGATGCAACCTGCCTTGTCCAACATGCAACATGGCCTCCCCAACATGCAACCTGGCCTACCCAGCATGCAACCTGGCCTCCGCAGCATGCAACCTGGCCTCCCCCGCATGCAACCTGGCCTTCCCCTGCATGCAACCTGGCCTCCTGCATGCAACCTGGCCTCCCTGCATGCAACCTGGCCTCCCAGCATGCAACCTGACCTCCCCCTGCATGCAACCTTCCCTCCCCAGCATGCAACCTGACCTCCCCAACATGCAACCTGCCTTCACATCATGCAACCTGCCTTGTCCAGCATGCAACCTGGCCTTCCCAGCATGCAACCTGGGCTCCCACTGCATGCAACCTTCCCTCCCCAGCATGCAACCTGATCTCCCCAACATGCAACCTGCCTTCCCCTGCATGCAGCCTGCCTTGTCCAGCATGCCACCTGCCTTGTCCAGCATGCAACCTGCCTTGTCCAGCATGCAACCTGGCCTCCCCAACATGCAACCTGGCCTCCCCAGCATGCAACCTGGGCTCTCCAGCATGCAACCTGGGCTCTCCAGCTTGCAGCCTGCCCCCCACAGGATGCAACCTGCCTTCCCCTGCATGCAACCTGCCTTCTCCAGCATGCAACCTGCCCTCCATAGCATGCAACCTGCCTTCCCCTGCATGCAACCTGGCCTCCCCAGCATACAACCTGCCCTCCTCCCTCACTCACGATTGCTTCGGCACCTACAGGCGGCGCGTGATGATAACCTTTGTTGGTATGATATGCGGAATGCCCGTACGTTTGTGGCCAAGGAGACGTGGATGTACGATGAAGACCCGTTGCTTTCTGTCGAGAAGTGGGTGGAATTACACCAAGATTGTGTACTGTATTACCAGCCGCAGGAACTCTATGAATGCCAGTTTCCCGGCTGTGAGCGCACCGCGTCACAAGGCCCCGTAGGAGGTACGCATGTCATCCACCTCCTGTTTTAGTATGTTCGGATTTTATGATTGCATCTTCTCACAACGTCGTATTTTTTCGTGCAGGAGAACCAACCGCAGTGTCCTTCTGTGCTGATCACTCTCCACCACAGTTTATTCGCCTATCCACGGTGCCGGTTGTCAGTGTCCCCTTTGCCTTGGGTATAATGACAGCGGCACAATTCAGCGAACTGGTAAAACATCCCGGGACTGTCTTGATGGACACCACCTTCGGAGTCAATCGGTATGGTTTTGAGCTTGGTACTCTAAGCTTGATTAACGAGTTTGCTAATGGGTTTCCTTTTGCCCATGCAATTTTGCAAACGACTACCGCCGACGAGCTTGCTAAGTTCTTAAGATCTGTGAAAGTCAAACTGGCACCTCGACTGCCAACGCCATGGCAGCCGACATTCATCATTGACATGTCACTCGCGGAGGTCAACGCCATTAAAGCCGTGTTTGGCTGTGAATATGCTTCGCGGTGGATCATTTACTGCACCTGGCACGTCACCCGCGCTTGGGTGAAAGGAGCCTGGGAGAGAATGCCCAATTCGTCAGTTCGCTACGACCGTTCTACATGCCTAAAGGAGCTCATCGACGTGCTGTATGCCGTTACCGGAACAGGGGAGGCACCGGTGGATCCACTGTCACTATTCTCAGCATGGGTGCTTAAGTGGGAAGCCAAGTTTGAGGAATTCGTCGAGTATGTAGACAGTACATACCGGCACACAATTCGCCGTTGGGCTCACGGGTGCATGGATTTTGCTCATGCCGACCAATATACAAACAACTTGCTGGAACGATGGCACCTTCTCTTGAAGGAGTATTGTCACTGGAAATCAAACTGTCGTCTGGATTGGCTTCTATCCCAACTGCTCAGCCTCTCAGATGACCTGTGGACGACCGTTATCTGCCAACGCCAAGGTGCCCTGGGTAACGTGAAGCACGCCAAAAAACTGGAGGTATGCCACTAATATCCAACCTAGTTCCCCCCTGTTATTTTGGGTTGTATTATGCTGTTGCGCACAGATGTCATGCGGGGGATGTTCTCGATGATGTCGGTGGTGGCGGGCATACCGTATCCGCAGCACGTCATCATCAAAGCTGCCGAGCTCGTTGGGGTGCGTTACGAGGCCGACACTCAAGCCGACCCCGTTTCTTACACATTTTCGTCGGCAATTACAACTCCAGTTGCAACCGCGGATGCCGAGGCGGGCGTGGCCGAGGGCGCGGTCGAGGGCGTGGCCGAGGATGTTGTGGGCGCGGTCGAGGGTGCAGTCGAGGGCGCGGTCGAGGATGTTGATGAGGGCGCGGCCGAAGACGTGGCTGAGGGAGCAACCATGTTCTCAGGTGACGAAGATCCTGGCCGAGCGCGTGGCGGAGGGCGTGGCCGAGGGCGTGGCCGGGGGCGTGGCCGGGGGCGTGCAAAAGCCGTGGTACCTCCAGACTGCGTGGTAACCTAAATGTCCACTTCATCCGCTCACCCCCCGCATGCAACCTTCCCTCGCCAGCATGCAACCTGCCTTTCCCAGCATGCAACATGCCTTCCCCCAGTAGTTCCGGCAGTTGGTGGGCTACTTACGATGAAAAGTTCAGGGGGCAGAGGCAGTGTCATGAAATTATACAACCATCACAAGATTTTCTCTTCAAAATATATAAATTAACTTTATAGTGGAGCGCCCCCTGAATTTTCGAAACACTTCGGACTTGACCGCGCTTCAATGAAATAACCCCTTTGGGGCATTCTAAAGCAGCTCTAGCGCAGTATTTTATTTTGTTTGGTAACAATATTTTGTTTCAGAAAGGAACAACGATATTGCCTTAGGTACCAACCCTCGACTGCTTGCCTTGCAGATTACGTTGCCGCTGATCAAGAAAGAGGAGCTCAGGACACGACTTGGTTGCGTGCACAGTCGGCAAAGCATGTCCTGGGGTTACGAATTGGCCAGCACATTAAGCTTAGCTTCACCGACGAGAACGGGGAGGAAGTCGAGCGCCCATACACCCCAACCAGGTGGCCCCAAACCTAAACCAAAAAAGCTCCTGTGATTCTCTCGCTCTTGTGACCAGCTGTGTCCTCGAATCTTTTTCCGTCTTGAACGATTTATTTCAGTGAGCGCTTTCGAGCGCTTATCCTTATCGGCATAACTCCGCGTTCACGAATGAAGCCGTGCACCTGCAGCTCGGATGACGAGCTTGGTTACGTGGACTTCGTCATCAAGGTGTACTTCGCAAAAGTTAATCCTAGATTTTCTGACGGCGGCGTTATGTCTCAGTATATGGAAGGTCCCTCCTTTTTGTCCTCACCCTTTCCGACTCGCCCGCAAGGGTCCTGCCACATCGCCTCCTTCGTGAGGCGCCAGGCATCCCGCCCGCGCCTTACTGGCTCGCGTTGCACCGCTTAACTCGCGAGCTGAGCTCTTCTCTGGCTATTCAGGGATGCCTGGCTGTGGTTCTCTTCTGGTTATTTGATCGGTCGGCGTTAATTTGGTATGTGTTCAGGCCTGAAGCTTGGCGACACGATGGACTTCCGAGGTCCTACCGGAATGATCGAATACAAAGCTGGCGCCGGCAACGGTGAATTTCACATCAGGAAGGCCCCTATAAAGGCAAGCCTCAAATCGTTCAGAGAATATTTTAGGAGTCGAGCAACCGTCTTGTCCGAATGCTTATTGCGTGCGGGCGGCATCACCCATGACGCTGCACAAGGCAGACCTCCTTCAGTCTCTCGTCGGCAAGAGCACGGCCCCAGTCAGGACATGCGCTGTGTAGGACGGGGTGCGCTCCTACATCATATCCTGGATAGATGGGGGGCTACTTACGATTGCCCCCTGAACTTTTTTTGTGCCCCCTGAAAAATTGCCCCCTGAACTTTTTTTTCAGGGGCTGAAAATATTTTCAGCCCCTCAGGGTCTCGAACCTCCTACATCGTATCCAGGATATGATGTAGGAGGTTCGAGACCATACATATATCGGAAAAGTGATTGTAATACTAGGCTGTATAGCCAGTGTTTGTCATGAAGTAAAACAGTGGAATGTAAGGCTAGAAGCCTATGTGAAGCACCAAAAACAGTAAATAAGATAAAAAGAAAAGAAGAAAGATAAAAGAAAAATAAAAGAAAAAGAAAGAATAAAGTCATCAGGAGTGTGCCTGGTACAAATTGGTATCCACCCCGGCAAGCATGGACACCCCTGTGGTGTACGGGTCTGGAGGCCAGGTATCCAGTGGAAGGGGGCGAAATTCCATAAGGAAGCATACAAAAGTGCATTGTTGGTCAACGGTATGACAGTGAGTTGCATGGTTGGTATGTAGGTGACATTGTTCCCCGGGCAAGTGGCCCAACCATTGCACATGGGTTTGGGCACGTGCTATACCGCAAAGCAAGGGCGAATGTGCAAACACAAGGTGGCCATCGACAATGGGATTTTTGACATGAAAGGTACAAGTCCATTTTTAAGTCCCCAGCAGCCGCTCCAGGGGACTTCGCCATCACCGGCATGCACGGCGAGTGTGTCTTCAATTCCCGTATCCCTACTTCGATCTTTGCATCAGGAGCTGGAGTCCTTGACGCACATCGGGCCTCTCTCGAAGGATCAAGAGGAGCGGCAGAAACTCCTGGAGGCCACCGTGCATACCTGGATCACCGATGATGAGTTCGTGGGTGCCACCGACGAAGGGGAGGGTGCTGGCGAGGGTGCAGTCGGGGAGGTCTCGCGGGAACCGGCTGAAGCGGACCCCGAGGCACCCTTCGATGAGGCACCCGGGCAAGGCGGAGATGCTGGCGAGGGTGCAGTCGGGGAGGTCTCTCGGGAACCGGCTGAAGCGGACCCCGAGGCACCCTTCGATGAGGCACCCGGGCAAGGCGGAGATGCTAGCGAGGGTGCA